>JBCEWC010019229.1:0-11533 GCA_038996855.1 Solanum aculeatissimum
TAAAATAAGCCATTAATTAATTTGTTAGAACAATGTATATAGTTTCTAAAATGGAAAGGAAGATTTGAGTAGCCAAGTGGTGCTTGTAGAGATATTTATAGTTATTCAGAGCTTACTAAAAATAGAAAAAGGGATGAATTTATAGTTAGGAGTATTTTAAGGATTGATATCCAATAGTTGGTTTACTAAATTTGGCTAAAACAAATTCCTTTATCTTTGGTTCAAGGTTTAGTGGAAAGCTGACAGAAGGTGAATGTTCAGTTGGAGGAAAAAGGGAAGAGAATTAAATAATTTAAAAAGGAAAACAAAGGTATATGAAATGTGGGTGATGTGTTATAAATGTGCCTGGTTTTTAGTAAGTTTTATAAGTTCACAGGAACTTGAGTGCCCAATGGAAGGTTGAAGAGCTTAAGATTAAAAGAATCTCTCCATTTATCCTGCATGATTTGAAGCCAAGAAATCGTGAAATTATCAGCTCATAATTTGGAAAATTTTAGGAGAACATGCATGTGAAGTTGGGAGCGGGAGCAAGATGAATCAAAATTTCACTTGGAGAATTTAAAATATAGAGATAGAAATAATTAAAATACACGAAAAAGTCAAGGGATTAACAATAATCGAAGAAGAAAGTATTATTACTGAAGAAATATCTCTTTCTCCCCAAATCTGAATTTTGGTTATTTAATTTTTATAGGCTCAGTCGATATCCAATCATTTTGACCTTGATAAACAACACCACATGATCCGTGCAGATCGATCATTCAAAGAAATGTGTACTTTATTCTTTTATATATGTTATTTGTTCAAACCTTTATTTTTTTATACATTATTTTACAACGTCTACATGCTAAAAAATTCAACATACAATTGCACGTTTGTCTCTCCTGAATCTGCCTCAAGTTGATAGGAAAAAGAGGAAGGGCATGAGCTAATAGGAAGTTGATAGATGTGGTGAATAGTTTGAAAATAATTAGTTAATAAGAAAGAGAATATCCTAACTGAATATATACTCCATAAAATATGCATGAGACAAGCAACAATAATTAAAACTGAATAAATGGCTTATGCATGCATTCCATGTGGCTAGCTTGATCTACTTGCCATCACCTTCTACGTATTATACGTTGTAGTAATAATATAAATAATGTTGTTCTGTTATCTCAATTCTCAACTTCCACTTGTAAATAACAAGTTGCGTTGCTTATCGTAGGAATATGCACAAAAATATGAGTGTATTTAGCGGTGAAATTAAAATTTTCACTAAAAGAATTCAAAATATAAAGAAGTTATATATGTACAAAAAATAAATTTGAACATTGTATATACATATACATTATAATTTTTTGATGGCCCTTTAATTCCACCATTCTGGTACCCTAGCTTTGTCAATGAGAGAAATACGCCTAATGACAATGTTTTAGGAGATCTGGTTTTTCGATGGTCCTGAAAAGACTATTTTCTTCTATGCAATTTGTAAGTGGCGACAAGGGATGATTTCCATCCATGGTTGAAAGCAAAGGCATAATAGAATTGTCAAAGAGAATAAAAATCTACTGTTGGCAATATAATTATCACCAGCTAATTACTCAACTAATATAGTAATTATATTAAAATTGAGAAAAATGAAAAGTTCATTATGATAGAAATTTAAATTTTCCAATTAACTTATTATTCAAGGTTTGAAATTTGAAACTATAATATATGTAATGCATGCAGATCAGAAGAGATGAAAATCCAGTAGCTCAAGTTTTCTTTTCTCTTTTAATTTGGCTAAGATTTCCTACGTCATTGGTAGTTAGTAAAATGGACAACTTTGCAGAAAGTATGCTTTATTATTTGATAAGTGATATCATATATATATATCCTCCCTTCTATTTTGTTTGTTCTATTTTTTTTTTATTCCATTTAAAATACTTATAATGTTTCTTTCTGGACAATTCTTTAATCCTAACTTTCAATATTGCATGTTTAAGAACACAAGACTAATTAAAAGGTATTCACATCTTATGTATTTTTAATTTACGATCATAAGTTTTATTTTTAAAAAAATCTTGTTTATTATCTCAAATTTCATATCAAACTATAACCAACAAATAAATTAAAACGGAGTAAGTAATAATTTCATTTGATAATCAATGATAGAAAAAAAAAACCCGCAAACGCAAGGGTAAGTTGGTGACCTCTCTCACTAATCCAGCTGACGTTTTAATTAGCACAACATATATATTATACTTTTTTTAGGCTCTAAAAATGTAAAAGTCGACGTAACAATCAAATTTCTCTATAACAGATTTAGTCTTTTAATCTTTTATAAATTTAGTTTTACTTTTATATTTTTTTACAAGATATTTTTATTTTTACACATAAAATAATTTGAAAAAATCATTTTCTACTAGTATTTAATTTATAAGTTATCATAAGATATTATTTCCTCGTATTCTTCATAACAATATTTCACTATAATGCAGGGGCGGCTCAAGCACATTAGTCAGTAAGGCAAAAATCAAATGGAGTCCTTAAATTTTAAAAAATAAATTATTATATTTTCTTACGAATTTTATTCTTCTATCTCTTTGAAATGCAGAATTGTTTAAAAATAATTATAATTGATTTCATTCGGTAATTCTTTTGAATTGATCATATAATCATACTCCACATGTACCAAACTTATTCTAATAATTCTTTTTTTTATATGAAATAAATAATCTTTATTGTTAATAGTACTTACTTGGTAATTTTCTAAAAAAAAATCTATAACCTATTATTACTAAAATAAAAATTGAGGCCCCTCAAATTTGGGGGCCTAAGCCGCTTGCCTTTTTTTTAACACTGTCAAGTCACTCCTGCTATAATGGTCAAATTTTCTTTTGAATTGATTTTTCATATGATGTGTTATATTGTATAATTTATATAACAATACTTGTTATAACAGAGATCCAAACAAAGAACATCGTTATAGAAAAGGTTAACCTATGTGTGATGTGTCTATAATTATCATATTACTAAAAGGTTTGCATTTAAGATAAAATTAAAGTACCTAACAGGCTATTTGTTTTTGTTGAAGGATCTTATCCATATCTCCCAGAGTTAGAAGTATTATGGTTAAATGGAAACTAAATTCTGATGGTGGTAAGAAGATTGATAGATGCACTGATTTGGGGTATACTTTTAGGGATCATAATAATACTATACTAATGGCCTTCTCTGAATTTCTTTATGTGGGTTCTCATAATTTTGCAGAAGCTAAAACTCCCTTGACTTGTCTATAATGGCCTTAAGAGAAAAAAAAAAAAAAGGGGCATAAATTTATTTTTGAGCTTGTTTTAAATCCAGTTATGCGCTTAAATTATCATAATAATTTATTACACATTTTTATTATTTAATTTTAAAAAGTATGTTTGGTAAAAATAAAAGAGAAACAATAAATGAAAATCCTCTTTCCAACCCTCAACCCCAACCCATGCCGCCTCTTCTTCACACCCTACCCACGCTGTCGTCTTCTTCTTCTTCATTTTTTTTTAATCTTTCATCACCTAATATACCTAATTTTCATTCACCCCAATCCACTCCTCCAAGAAAATCCTTTCTACTCCCTCCTCTCCCATAATATCTTATTTTTATTCTTATCTAGTTTTACAATCTCAGAATACATATATCTAATTTTTCTCTTTGACTTTGTAAGTAGTTGATAAATTGATGATTGAGTTAAAAAAAAAAAATATAATAGTGAATTTGTTGTTGAAGGTTGTAGGTGACAAATAAGAGGGAACTAAAGGTTGTGTAAAAGAAGAAATCGATATTAATAATGGTGATGGTAATACTTGGTGGTAGGTTTGCATCTTTTAATGGTGATGATGTGATTTGATAATGAATTTGGTTATGGATGTTGAATTTTGTGATGGTTCTTTACAATTTTTATGGGAAGGATAGTGATAGTGTGATTTCGATAGTAGATTTGATTGTAGGTAGTAAAATTTATGATTATTTTGATGGTCAAATATATGGATTTGGTGCTAGTATGGTGATAATGATAGTGATTCCATGGTGATGTTCATTGAAGAAGAAACAATTGAATGATATAATTTTTTTTATTGAAATCTGACATGGCATCTGATGTGGTAGTGAGATGGTATTGATGTGGCGTGAGAGTGATACAACTCTATTGTGAGACTAGTGGTGTTATATGTCTCAAAAGGTAAATAAATTTATTTTTGAGTAGTACAATAATATTTTTAGACTGTGATCTTAAATTAAAGATATATAACAATCGAAAAAGAAAAGTAGAATAAACAAATTAAAACACAAGGGGTAATTAGTTATTTGAAGGTTAAATATACCTATAGCCAACTATTACACAAACATTTCATAATTTACCAATAACAGAGGGACCAAAAAGTCCCATTATCTCTTTTAAAAGAAAAAAAAAACTAAAAAATAAACGCATCATTCAAGCATCTTTGATCATGGAACTAATAAAACATAATTATTTTCTTCCATGTCTTAGGCCTGAACCATATGAGCCAAATCTGTCATAGCATGAGATTGTCCTGTAATAATTCCAGCAGTCGATGGATTTTGTCCCAATTCAATACAATAACCATCGTCATAATTCTCCATGCCTTGCGCAACGAGCTGCCATATTAAACCTCCTCCCATCGTCCCTCCATCTTTCGCGAAACTATAGACATTTCTGTATATAGTGCTCATAAAGGTATCGCGTATATTTTGATTATATCCTGGATCTTTACTTGATTTGCCAAATTCAGCTAGAACTAATGGTTTTTTAAGTATGTTTTTCGCGTCTTGCCAATGACTTGTCATCCATCTTTGCATGAATATCATTTGAGCATCGTCACTTTTACCAGATAACCTATAATTCAGTTTATAAAATAAAAAATTCTTGTTAAAAAAAATGAAAAATACTAACTAAATAGCATATGGATGATGTATTTATATACGTGCATAGAATTTTTTTTTAATTTTAGAAACTCTTGAATTATCCTATGTTTTTTTTAAAATTTATTTACCTTTCATATATATATAAAGAGAGAGAATTGTATGACATATTATAACCTCCAAATTTGTAGACCAGTTAGTTTGAAACAAAGCTTTTTGATAAGGCCAAAGCAACAAATAAACCATAAATTTTCCTTCATTGACTAGGGGTTTAAGTGAATATAGTATTTTGATAGGAAATATGAATATATTTATGTTAAAAATCAAAAAGAATATATACAAACTTTTAGATCCATAATTTCAAAAAATGCATTATGTTCAGTAATAATGAAGACCTTGAACTTGAAGTTTGAATTCATTAAATTTAAATCTTGAATAAGTTGTTGTCATGTAAATAATGCATAAGTATGTTGATTTTAGTGTTAGTAGTTTGGTTTTGTTTGCATTAATAATAGAAACATATGAATTATGAAGAAAGAATAGCATAATATACCATTGGTCAGTGTATGCATGTATGGTGGCAAAATCAATCTCTTTGATTAAATGGTTAGTGATAAAATCTGTCCCAACTTGATAACCAGGATTAAATGACTTCTTTTCCGGCATTGAATCACCATAAAATCCTTCCATTCCTATTTCCAGCAAGTGTTTGTTGTCAAGTGATTTCACGAAACTTGCCATTTCTTGAATCCACGTCTGCAGTAATATCAACAAGAACCCAAATATAGACAAAAAATTAATTCATATTTCTTATATTTAATTTTTTTTGGTAAGTAGGAATAGAAAGACTCTTTAATTTAGAGTTGATTTCTCAGATGATCACTTGATCAGTTAGTGATTATTGTCTTAGAATGTCACCTATTTTTTGATTCCAATATTTTATTTAACCAAAAAAGTTACTTTTTGAAATAATTAGTTATTAATTGATCGAGTGATCATCTGAGATAGCAACTCCTTTAATATAGGCTTCGTACATTAATAGTATTTCCTGAATAGTCAGCTTTGTTGCGGGGCTCGTTCATGAGTTCCCATGCCATGATAGTTGAATCATCTTTATAAGTCATTCCAGAAATGGTATTGAACCTTGTAACAATTTTCTGCATTAACAATAATTGTACTTAATAATGAAAATTTAACATCAGCCTAATTAAAATTAGCATGCTTTAATCAATGGTGCTAGGTTTTAAATTTGTTACCTTAATGTGATTCTTGTAATAATCTTTAATAATATAATTAGTGTAGAAATCATCTTCCCCATTTATCTGAGCTCCCACATTTCGCGCCCATTGAGCATATTGAGCTCTCCCTCCAAAGTCGTTGTAGTTGTTTACAAAGCTCAGGATTAATCGAACTCCATACTTCTTAGCCTCCGATATAACAAAATCCAAACCCTAAATTCCACAAAATGCACTTGTTAAATATTACTAATAACAATCCTAAAGATAAATGTACCTTTAAGATTACCATGCGTAAAAATAATGGGATATGTATATTTCACATAGTTAAATATATACTTGTTTGACTGTATACAAAGTTCAAGAAATAAAGAGATTTTTGTTACATACCAAAAGTACCTTTAACTAAAAGTACTTGTGGTTTCAACAATAACTAATGGTTGTGTGACTTTAAAAACATGTCATTAAGAATAACATTAATTAGAAGTTTAAAGTTGAAAAATTTTCAAATATAGAAAGACGACATTCAATCAGAGGAAGTACATACTTGAAAAACACGTTCATCATAAACACCAGGTGAAATTTGTAATGCCCTATCGCCTCCATCACTAAAAGCCCAAGTCCGACATACAGAAAGCCCTGCAGAAGATGCTTCGCGGAGGACCTCAGTGACCTTGTACCTCTCACTAGGCTCAGCAGCAACATGCATTAGCCAGTAGGAGTTGAAACCATTGAATAGAAAAGGTGATCCATTGAGTTCAAAATGTGCACCATTGACTCTAACAAACCCTTCATTTGCATTATTATCAAGTAAAACCCTAGCTTCACATGCAAAAGCTAAGGACAAAAGAAAAACCACAAAAGTACAACTAATTATTCTTTGAAAAGCAGAAGCCATTATTATTTTGATAGAGAAATGCATGTATAAATGTTATTTGTGTATTGGTCACTTGTTGGGGCCAATATTTATAGTGATTGGAGTATAAGAAAATTGTCTAAAAATAGTAATATTTCATCCCAGGTGGGAATATTTAATAAGTTAGAAAGGTGGTGGTTTACTAAATTTGGCTGGAATATAATAAAGAGTACTTTATGGGAGGTTGATAGAAGATAAGGTTATTTAGTTCAGTTGTATAAAGCAAAAAAATCAGTTGAGAGAATTAGGAAGAGAAAAAGAATTGCTTCTATTTTTAAGAAATTAAAGATGAAAATATTATTTTTTGTGTTGGTTATTGGATGAGTACTAAAAAATTGATGATGATCAAACATATAAAGAAGTGTACTCAAAAATTTTGGCAGTTAGAAAAGTTAGTTAGAACCTAGCTAATCTATGCAAATAGATTTTTAATTTAATGTTTCTACTAATTGCAATTAGAATTTCGTGTTGGAGGTTCTAGCTAGTTGTTATTTTTAGACTTATTTAAATAGAAATTTAGGGATAACGTTAGATATAAGTTTTCAGATTTGGGAATTGATTGTCTGAATGGTCCCTTAAATTGTGGTAATTACTCAAATTTTTGTATTTGTTTTTCAAAAGTTATCTTATTTTTACCTAAATAAGATGATTTTTGGTAGAACAGGTGATTTTAATGGTCAACTATATATGGCTGACCATTCAGTTTGAATTTTTTGGAGTGCATTAATTATCAGTTTGATTTTTTTTCTTTTTTTTAGTGGATCGTGGCACCAAGACATTTTGTGACTTACAATATTTCGTCGCGTATTTAAGTCGTTTGCAGAAGATTCTATCCATCGCTCGATGAAAATTGTACTTCAAGGACCATCGTGATGGCTTAGCCAATGTCGCGTGCCTTTGGAGGCTGGAGGCCCCTACTGCGGGTCGGTAAGCAAACGATGGGTGCATGCGTCGCTTCTAACTCGAATTCTGACTTAGAAACGTTCAGTCATAATCCAACACTCGATAATTTTACACTATTGACCTTTTAACCAAGCGCAATGACCAATTGTGTGAATCAACGATTTCTCTCGTACTAAGTTGACACTGTAATTAGTTTGAATTCAAACATTAATTGTAGCTTTTCTTGAATTAATTGTTGTACCCACCTTATCTGATCTTTTTCTTTGAAATAGGAATTAGATAAATATTCACTTATTTATATTTAATATAAACAAAATCTATATATACAAAGAATACACTAAAGAACATTTGCTCTTTTTTCTCAAACTTCTCATTCTTAATCTTTATAAAATTATGTATGTATTTTTGAGACATACATAAATTATATTTTTTTAATATACTCAAAATGTTGAACTCTTGATTAATTTAAATTCAAATTAAAGATGGTTTGGCGTGCACATGCATTTTGTTGCATGGAGGCTTTTTAAACTATATTTTCAAGTAACAAATTCCAGAAAAAACTGCCTAGCTTATAATATATTATATTTGTGAAGGATAAGACAGTTCATGTGAAGACTGAAAAGAAGCATGTTAATGTGCAAAAGTTAGATCCTATATATGACGACCTCCCAGATTTTCTTTCCATAAAGTGAATAAACTGGAGTATCAAATAGGTCAAGTTGAATTTAAGTATGTTAAAATAAATTAAAATATTAAATAAGTAAATGTGTTAAATTTAGATGGGTCAAAATAAATTAAGTTAACATAAATTATTTCACGAGCCCAATTTATGGCCCGTAGAAGCACTTACGATTCATAGTTGGGTCCGTCAAGTCAAGGGCTCAAAATGGATTTTCGCAGTTTTTCCCACGAGTTTGGGCCGTCATTCAAATCACGACCCGTAACTCAGCTCGTATGTTCACTCTGCTATGGCAGTCTGTAGTAAAATTGTCATAAATTTTGACTCTGAACTCCAAATGAGGTGAAATTGATGGCATTGAAAAACTAATTCAAAGAACTTTTATTTGGTAGGTCACTTAATTCCTTGCGTGCTAGAAGTTATGGTTATTTGAAGTTGACCCTTGCATAATCTAACGCGAAAAACTCAATCGATAGGAAAGTTTTGAACTGAACTAAGTACTAGAGGTCTCTTATGATCCTAATCTGCTTCTAATACGATTTACATATATGGGAATGAGCCTTAAAATATAGGTACATGTAAGGCATCACTAAGTTCAAGCTTATATATTCACGACGAAAAAATTTGAATCTTATGAATAGAGTTGTGGGGTATTATAGGATCATTTACTTGAAATATAGCACTACTATAAGAAGTGAACAATTGATTTTCATTACAAACAGTAAATACATAATTTGGACTGGAAAAAGAAATAGTATACTGATAATTAAGGTTGACATTATTCTTTAGAAGAAGCTCAACGCTTTGTCAAATTTTACCAGTAAATCATGTTGCCTAAACATGTATGGCATAGAGAAAACATGTATTGTCTAAGGATAAACTTCAATTACAGATCTTAAACCAAGAGAAGTTATTATTTTATATTCACTAAAACCAGCATCCAAAAAGAGTTTTTCCCATTCCTTCTCATTTCTCTCTTTGGAAGCAAAAGTAATCCTCATTAATAAGTCCATAAAGTATCTTGGTTGAACAAGTTGCTCATTATTGCTTGAGGGGCTACAATTGTCTTCCATTACTATGTCTATGATGATCACTTTTCCCCCATTTTCCTTACTTGGAATTGATTTTTTGCATTTCTTCAGTATCATCATACAATCTTCATCATTCCAATTGTGTAATATCCACTATTATATCATAAAATAAACATTAATTAGCTAGAAATATTTCAAAGCGTCATAAAGAACGATTAAAATTTGCATCTTAAGCTAATAACATTATTCAAAATAATTACAGTTTATCAAGTGATGTGCATAGGATCTCTTTTGAACATATTTCTTTTTTGAAATTTTTATGTAACGAAGATGGCATGAAAAATTCACATATGGTCATATGTCCATTATAGTAACATCACAAAATTATTTTTCACATTAAAATAATTAGGCTTTACTTTTTATAACAATTGAGTGACAATTTTATTTTACGACTTTTGATTATATTAAAGTAACTAGACTTCGCCCACTATTATGATAAAATTATTAAAATTTACACGGTATGACTACAAATTAAAATCAAAATCTAAAGTGGGTTTGTAGACATCGAAATTTTGTAGGACTCTACAAGATGAGTCCTATTTCAATAAGAATTTTTTGGAGGCTACTCTACTTTAAACCCTAATTCATGCCTATATAAAGCGTATTATATTCCCTTGAAAAGACCTCTCAAATATTCCAGAGATCAAAAGATCTCAAATATTTTCAGAGATCAAAAGATCTCGAATATCCCCTAAATCTAGGGATATTCATAAAGAGATGAGATTCTTCTTGATAATCAAATACTTACTCACGGGGAAATCTTGTGAGAGAAGAATCAAGAGAGGAACAGATTTGTACCCACATCGTTTATCAATAAAATTATGTTTCTTCATATTTTATTTGTGATTGCAATTTATTTTCCATCACATTAAAATTTGTTGCAAACAGGGTTATAATGTTATGTAATTCTAGCTAGAGTCTGTTTGAAAAGTCACATGGTAATTGAAATTAATATAATTACTAGATTAGTAATTATAAAGTCTAGTAATTACTTTAACATGTTTGTTTGTCACAATATAATTACACAATAATTACAAGTGTGTTATTTGATTGCACAAGTGTAATTACTAGATTATATTAAATATTAAAAATAAAAATATAACTAGTATTATAAAAAAATTATTTATATTTTTAAATTAGTATATTATTATTAAATTAATCATAAAAATTTAAAGTATAAAATTTTGATGAACATAAGAAAATACATGTTTGACAAAATGTTAATATTATAAATGTTAGTAAACATTAAAGAAAAGGAAAACGTAACATTATAATATTTTTCAACAATGAATTCTACTTTAGTTTAAAAATTAGCTAGAATGCTCACAAAATTATGCTATTGAAAAATAAATTAAAATAAAATAATATAAAAAAATGCATGAAATCACATAAAGAAGTAAAAAACTGAGAATGAAAAGGAAATAAAAATATAGAACATAAAACAATAATTTTTAGAAATATTACAAAAATAAAATAAGATTAAAAAATTTAAAAAAAAATTAAAAAGTTTCATGCAATTACATGATATAATTACACCAATTTCTCCCCCTCCCTTGAAAATTGAAGAGTGTAATTATAACACTTCAATTACAGCTACTTGGTGTCTTGATAAGTAAATAACTTGGTCTATCAAATGGGTCAAAATGTGTAATTGCATTCAATTACATCAAATCTCAATTACATGTTGACTTTTCAAACACGCTCTTAGTGTTATTATGGATAAGCTAGCTCATTCACTTTTGTAACGACCCGAAAATTTTTGTTGTATAGTCTTAATTTTCTTCCATTATTTCTTAATGAAAAGTTATGTAAT
>JBCEWC010019230.1:0-11533 GCA_038996855.1 Solanum aculeatissimum
TACGGTTGCTCTAAAATTTGGGTTAGACCCATTTCCCACTCAATTTGACCCCCTACGCAAGAATATGAAGTCGGATTATATTAGGAACTTTTTGGGTTGTTTCAAATATGTCATGCCATGATACATGAAATGCAACCTAAGATTATATTATAGCAGGGATGTTGCCTCAACCGACACCAGAAGAGACCCGAGCGAGCTACTACTTTGATCCAGACTACTTGCCAAGTAGGTCCCTAATCACTCTTCAACAAGGGGAAACAAACAAGTCATCCCGTCTAGGGAGAAATCCCATGTTGGCACATGGTTTGATAGAAAGGAGTATGGACCCTTGGAGATAGTCCACTCTGACTCCAATCCCTCGGTACTAAGCCTCATCCCATGGGAATACATATATATATCCATGCAAACTATTCAAACGGAGAGTTTACATTCTTTTCAAAATCACGCATCATTAGCCAAATCAAAACATGACCAAATCCATATCCATACTTGGGCTAAAAAGCCAACAAGAATTTCCAAACCTTTCCATATCAATGCAATAAGAGTAGCTCATCTACATAGCTTATCATATCAAGCCTTCAAAACATATCACGTAGTGCAAGCACCAAAAATGTTCAAAGATCAATAACAAGAGACTATCTGATCACAAGCCTTAACATGTCATATTATAACAAGAGTTTCGTCATAACTATTCTTCAATGCATATGCCATGATTGAGAACCAAGTGCATGGGTAATGGAGGTATCAAACTTTAAACCATAATTCAATAGGTAATTCAACAAAATTCATGATAAAATCCCAATTCAAATCATAATGCAATTTACCCATGCATATAAAACCAATAAAGGGACATACACATTGATCCTTCAAGAATTTCCATGAAATTTATAAATTTAAACTTAAATAATCATTAAATCACCTAATTTCAATAGCCCACAACTCTATGCAATGAAATATATCAAGAATCAAAGAACCCATAATCAAAGAAAGCTTAAATTCAAAATTAAAGAGGAAGGCTCTAGGGTCTTCATGGATGAAAGGAAATCCATGAATTAAACCCGCATACCTTAAGTTTAATCAAGAGAATTGAATGGAATTGCATGAAAGATGATTTTCCCCAAATTTCTTCAAGCTTTCATCAATGGAGGTCAAGAGTATTGATAGGATTTTTAAGAGGCTATAGGAGTGTTAGAATGGGTGAAAGAGGGTTCGGGTTTGATTTAGAGGCTTTAGGAGACCTTAGAAAGCCAAAAAGGGGAATAGGATCCAATTAAATTACGAATTAACCTTTAATGAAATGGACTAGATCACTAAAGCCAGGGTAACACGGAAGGCACACAGTGGCCGTCCACTGGTCCACGGGCCGTGTACCTGCCCGTGAGACTTCACTTGGTCTCGTCTTTGTCTTGAACTCTCGGGGGACTTTCTGGATCACTCCACGAGGGGTCTCACAGACCATGTAGCTGCACACGTACCATGTACTGATCCGTGGAGCATCACTTGGTTAGGATTCCACCTCCGAAACCAGGACAACCTTCTGCCTCACTTCACGGGACCTCTCATGGGCCCTGAAGGGTTACGTGGACCGTGAGGTGGTCTGTGGGCCTATACTTGGTCCATGGCTAGGACCCTAACCTCCATGAGCTCACTAGACCAACCCACGAGTACGCCCACGGACTGTGGACCACCAAACGGTCTGTGGTCCAACCCTTAGCCCAACTCCAGAACCTAGTTCCCAGCGTACTTCTAATTACGGATAGTCTCACTGAAAGGGCCATAACTTTCACATATAAATTCCGAATTGAGTTAAACTAGTTGCGTTGAGAAGATAATTCAAAGATATTTGATTTGATATATATTATCCCACACAGTTCATCCCGTACACAAAGATATGAATTTTTAAAGTACACTGCCCAACCGGCCTCACAAGTTCACCAAATGATCCTTCTTGAATCCGGCAACTAAAATAATACCCACAACTACCAAAATTCAACCAAGAACAGTTTAACGTCAACCGTTACCAAATATTACAAAGTTCAAATTTTTTAAGATCATTACAATTGTTTACTGGAATTCACATGGACCACCCTCATGGGCCATGAGTCTTCACACAAACTATAAAGTGGTCCATGGAGCGCTACTTAGCTCAGAGTCTTTGCCAAGAGCCTTGACTACTGACTGCAACTCACAAGGACCATGGTCGCGGGTCATGAGGCTTCACACGAACTGTGAGTCCCACCGTGAGGAAGTACCTTAGCCAACAATTTTCTTCCCTTTTCCAGAATGCTTTTCTGCAGAGGCAGTCCCACTGTGAAGGCCATAACTACCACATATAAACTCTAAATTAAGTGAAACCAAGTGCGTTGGGAAGATAACTAAAAGAGCTTCAATATGATAGGTTGTTTACCATGTAGTTCATTCCTTAGAAGGAGATATGGACAATTAAAGTCAGTCCTTCCCCAAGTCATTGAGCGAAACTTAACCAATACGATTTCTTCCAAGACGGTCATGCAATAGAGATTCGGGAAAGTCAAAACTAACCAAGATAGACCCATACCAGACCTCAATCAATGTCAAAAGGTTCAAAATTTTCCTGGTCATTACATCATCTCCCCCTTGGGAACATTCATCCTTGAATGGGCTAGAACAAGGCTTGAAAGACTCGAATTGACAAGAAACATTCCGACATAATGCATCATTCATTTCAAAATTTATTTAAAAATCATGTTCAAAAACCTCATTCAAATCATTTTCGTGTAAATGTATGCATGCAATGCCATGAAACTCACGAAAATAATGAACTAGGACCATTTGGAAATAAAGATACAACCTAGTACCTTAGGCTTGAGTAGATTGTAAATGATAGGGGTGTCTCTCCATCATGTACAATTCCGCTTCCCACGTAGCACTCTCCACATGGTTGTTCCTCCAAAGCACTTTAACCAAAGACACCTTCTTTTTGCGAAGTTGTTTCACTTGCCTATCTAAGACTTTAACCGGTACCTCTTCATAAGTCAAGTGCTCCTCAACCCTAACATCCTCCAAAGGTACAATTGTCTTAGGGTCACCAACTAACTTCTTCAACGTTGAAATATGGAACACCGAGTGAATAAAACTCATATCCAAAGGCAACACCACTCTATAAGCTATATTTCCAACCGTCTCGACGATCTCATATGGCCCGACATACCGAGGGCACAACTTGCCCTTTCCAAAATGCATGATGGCGCTCATAGGTGATACCTTTACATAAACCCAATCACCCACATGAAATTTGAGGTCTCTTCGTCTAACATTCGAATAGGATTTTTGGTGACTTTGAACCATTCTCAAAATTTCCCTAATTAAATACACCTTCTCCATAGCTTCAACAACCAAGTCTGGGCCTAACAATGCCATCTCACTTAACTCAAACCATCCCACCGGGGACCTACACCTTCTACCATATAAAGCTTCAAATAGAGCCATAGCAATACTAGTGTGGTAACTATTATTGTAAGCAAACTCGATAAGCGATATATGATCATCCCAATTTCCCTTGAACTCCATCACATAAGCCCTTAACATATCCTCCAACATTTGAATTGTCCTCTCAGCTTGCCCATCGGTTTGGGGGTGGAAAGCGGTGCTAAACTTAATCTTAGTGCCAATCCTCTTTTGAAACGATATCCAAAAATGAGAAATAAATTGAGTACCACGATCTGATATGATTAACCTCAGTATGCCATGCAAGCTTACCAACTCTTGGATATATAATTTTGCATAATCTTTGGCATTATAGGTAGTCCTGACCGGTAATAAGTGAGTCGACTTGGTCATTTGATCCACTATAACCCATATAGAATAAAACTATTTACAAGTAAGGGGTTACCCAACCACAAAGTCTAGATTCACATCTTCCAACTTCAAAGTAGGAATCTCAATGTCTTGGGCCAAATCACCGGGCCTTTCGTGTTCCACCTTAACTTGTTGGCAACTTGGACATTTTGACACAAACTTTGCTATGTCCTTTCTCATGCTATGCCACAAATATACCTCTCTCAAATTCCAATGTATTTTAGTGGATCCTGGATGAATAAAATATTGGGAATTATGAGCTTCACTCATGATGACCTCCCTTAGGCCATTGACATTTGGGACACATAACCGATCTTGATACAGTAGAACACCATCTTCCCCTTAGGAGAAAACCTCTATCTTTTCTTCGGTAACCAATTTCTTTAACTCAACTAAGGAAGGATCTAAATCCTATTTTTGCTTTTACATCAACAATCATAGAAGACTCGGATACATTCTGAACAAGAGTATCACCATCATTAGAGTCGGTAAACCTCACACCCAACGTAACAAATTGGTGCACATCTCTTACCATTTCCTTCTTTTATTCATCAACGTGTGACACACTTCCCATGGAGAGCCTACTAAGAGCATCTGCTATGATGTTTGCCTGGCCTAGATGATATAGAACACTCATGTCATAATCCTTGAGTAGTTCCAACTATATCCTTTGCCTCAAGTTAAGATCTCTCTGGGTGAACACATATTGGAAAATCTTGTGTTCGGGGAACACATCCATATACACTCCATATAAATAATGTCTCCAAATCTTTAGATCAAACACCACTGCAGCCAACTCGATCAAGCCATCATAGCATCATTACACACATCATTGATTTGGAAATACGGAAGATAAACACATAACACGTAATCTCTAAGGGATTTGAGACTTGGGACTCAAGCTATAGGGATGTTGTCGGGAATGGGACAAGCATGTATTCACATAATACGTAGCAATTATCTCTAAGGGAACAGGTAAGGGGAAATCAACTATGGGGAACACCAGAATTGTGCGACTTTCCACATAAGAATATTGTCAATCAAGATTCCCAACATTCATAGCATAAGTCTGATAAAAGAGCATTGTTATAATCAAAGCTAAATAACATAGTATTACATAACCAAATGTTTAACATAAGAAGTCATCGTAAAAGAGTCTAAAATAGTCCAACAAGCCTCTACATGAATAAGCAGGTCCTCGACAAGTTTGAGGCTCACCCTCAAAACATAAGAAAGTAAAGAACATAATCTAAAATAAGTAGATAGATGGTGGCTATTGCCCTTGAATAAAAGGGCTCACCACTAGAAAAGTCTTTGATCGAGGGTCAAGCGTCGTCCGATAGAATGTAGATATCATCTTCGGTCTCTATATGATTAGAACATATAGACAAGAAATATGGGTTAGCACAATTAAGCACTAAGTATGCGAGCATGCAATGTATATGACAATATAGTATGACCAAACAACATGACAAAGGGACAAATGGTACGTAAGGAATGCACATAGCCAAAGAGTAATATAACAAGATGCTATTCCATGATGCATGAAATGCAATCCTATGATAAATATATAACGAGGATGTAACCTCAACCGACAACATGGAAGACCCGAGTGAGCCATTACCCGAATCTGGACTATTTGCCAACTAGTACCCTAGTCACCCTTGAAACAAGGGGAAATATGACATGTAAATCCCTATCTAGGAAATAAACCCATGGAGGCACATGGTTTGACGGAAAAGAGTATGGACCCTGTGGCGATCATTTAGTTACAATTCAGAAATCCAGTAATCACCTGTACTGACTTATCCTATTTTGATGGGAAGATAGCCAACTGAACATGTAAGGTGTCAACCTCATCATTCTTCCTTATGTTGGATATCTAGATCATATTAAGGATGGATTTGTCAACGGTGTTATCATCCTCTTCTTCTGACTCAAACACATTTAAGGAGAAGAGTGTGTATCCTATTGGTTCAACCTTCATTAGTAGACAAACTTTAAATCATCATCTTTTCATAGATAAAAGCCTTTGTTATCTTCTATTTCTTCAAAGTGTTATAGGGCCATAACTGATCGATTATATTATGGGTAATACTTTTCAAAGTGCCTAATTTGTTGCATAGGAAGTAAAAATTCCTTTTGACATAGTTTTCTAGACTTTTCTTGTTAAAGTATTTTGTGCGACGAGTCATCCTTGACCTTGCATCTAAAGGTCTGGATAATTTGGACCTTTTGTAGTGTTTATGGATTTTCCTTCTTGCTCAATAGTTTGAGTAATAACACTCGGATTATGGTGACTGGGGAACTACGACTGCATTCCCTGTCAAGTTCTGGATTGCTCTGGATGATCTATTTCATAACAGATCTCTTTGTGTAAATATTGTCCAATGGTTGAATGTTGCCTATCTTATGTACTCAATGTGCGGAGGGAGCTGTTATGTTGTTGAACTTATCTTCTATGATCGTCATGGCATACCCTCCTAACATCATAGGTAGTGTTGACACGAATTCCTTCGTCAAACTAGGGTCTCCTCAAAGCTCAAAGAAGATTCTTGTAATCTTCTGGAAATGAATATCAATGAAATCTCTGCCATACTATAGGCATTTCATATCGAAAGGTTGTCTTCGTAACTTCTCTCTTTGCTAGCCGGTATCTACATATAATACTTCCATGAGGGAGTTCAGGTTGCCTGTGATGTTTTAGGATGTAAGGAAGTAGTTTCAATATTGCATTCATAGTGCATTCCACCAATACCTAAGAATGTCAGAGAACCTTGAAGTGAATTTTGACAAGATCATGTACTTCTTACGCTCGTTCAAATTATTTATGACCATCCAAGTGTAGAAGTCTTGGATTATCTTAGGCCATGCTAAGGCCTTGACATTATCATGTATAAATGTGTGGAAGCAAGTTCCAACTTCTTTTGGAATTATGTTTATTGGTTCTGGCCTTTGTTTTTGATAGGATCATCTTTCATGCCATCCTTATCATCTTCAACATCAGAGACTTCAGGTTTTTTGTATTGGTTCATGAAGAACGACGAATAGTTCTCCTCATTTGGTGTTAGTGATGATTCAGTACTTTCTCCCACATATTCCTTGGAATCATCAACATATTCTTGGAATCCATTGATGATTAATCTTCACTATCTTAGATGTATCCTTCAAAAGGATAGCTATTCTCTAGTCCATGCTTCGAGTTGATGGTGTCAAGATATCCATTGCCTTAGAGGCCATCATAAGTTGAGGCTCCAAATTCTATAGTTATTTTGTTTTGTGTTTTGTTGAATTTGAAGTGTTCATTGATAACTCATAGGTAATTATCAATGGGACTATGTTTTTTCAAGCCGTAAAGCTCTAGAACCTCTTGATCAGATTTTATCAGTTCAGACTAGAGAAAGCCATGATCTTTGAGCTATTAGTTCTATTTTTTGATAGCCCTTGTCATATCTTCCTATGCCTTATCTTTATCTATTTCATGATGTGTCGGGAATTTGAAGTCGTTAATGGTCGAACGTAGAAAGACTAGGTACTTACTTCAGTAGTAGTAGATGCATCTTGAGGTATGATTCTTCTTATAGGTGTTGCATCTTATGATCATCATAGTTCCTGGGTCTGCTCCTTGATGGATGTTATCTCATTCCTCTATTGTTTGATGAAATGAGATAGTGATGTTCCCGATGGATATAAGTCAAATTGTATGGTCTTCAATCTGTGTTCTAGATCTTGAATAAGTTCGACGTGTTGAGTGGATGTCTCCGCTATCTTATTTTCCATCAAATCCATCTAGCTTTGTTTCGTACCTTTAGACCAGACAACGTTCTTGATGGAGTGACCAACGCTTCTCAACACCTTATTCTAGCACATAGCATTCTCCAATTGCTAGTTGAGGGTTGCCTTTATATCTCCTTGGGCATATGTTTTCCTAATGCAAGGATAATTCATTTGTGTGGTATTTTTGGAGCATAGATCAAGTTATTCTTTTGAAAAAGTTATACGAGGGGAAATCATATCAGTGACTGGGCTTGTAGGTGATAACATGAACGTTCAAGGTGCAAACTCTTTTTTGGAGTCAATTTTTGATGGGGTAAGTGGAATCTATAGGTTCCTAAGTATATATGTGATGGTGAACGATGGTTCCCAATCATACTCCTTTAACTTATCATTTTCTTGACACTCTTGACAGTTACAGTCTATGTCCCATGATACTCATCCTTTGAAGGGACATTGAGACCAGTAGATACATATTTATGGCTGGTTCATATTTATTGAAAAGGTAGTTTTGTTAAGCTTTTTAATGTGAGAGTAGTCAAAGCTTATGGCTACTATTTCATCGGATCTTCTAGTGAAGGTGGGCTTAGTGTACTGAGGAGGTTGAGTTGGATTTCTTAACTTCTCATAGTTGGTGATCCATGAGGTTGCAGAATGCTGATGAGTTCCTCCCTTCTTATCTTTTTAGGGATATAGGTGCACAGAGTCATTTCGTTGGTGCCGTTTATTTTTAGGAAGAGAACATTTTTACCTCCAAGGAGTCATAGGTCCATGTCATAGTTCATAACTCTCCAAGCTTGCTGGTAGCGAAGGTTTGCTTGAATAACATATTTAGCTTGCGGAGCTCTAGTTATCTGGACCTAGATCTTCAAATCCTTCATGAGGTACGGATAATGTAGGGACATGATTAAGTTAGAAAAATATGACAAACACAATCAAAACATTGACGGTGATTTCAAAGGTGCCCAAACTAATATGTAAAACTTGTTGTATCTCGTATCAAAGAGTGAAACATGAGCAACTACATATGGGCCTTTTCTTCCAACATATATCAATGCAACTCTGATAACACCGAAATGGATATAGGTGAACCCCAAGATTTCCATTGGTGTGGAAAGTCTCATAACATTTGTAGTGTGATGAATTGTTCCTCTTTGTTCGCGAGAATAGGGTGTTGATCATGTTTTGAGGCACCAATATATTCTTTCACCCCTTTAGTTTTTTGTTGGATAGGGAGAAGATTTGTAATCAAGGGTTACAGGTGTTTTTGGCAAAGGCAGAATATGGGTTCTGTAGAGGTAGATTTGTGGTGAATATTTTCTTTTCTTGGTGTAACACATATACTTCATTGAGATAGTTGTATTTACAAGAAAGAGTTTTTCTCATGGTAGGAGTCATCTCTAACTTGGCTAAAGATTAACAAAGAATAGACTTATAAGGTAAAAACATAGAATTACAAGAAGTAGATGAAGATGGTAAGGACTCTGAAACAGACATATTATTGGGTTTTTTGGATAATAAAGACACATACACGTATTTGTTCTAAACATTCAAAGGAAGAGACTTATTTATTCTGAAATCAAAGGAATACACACAATAACTATTTATTATTTCTAGGGATGACCTCATGAGGACATATTTCCTCCCTCCATGGATGGAGAAGGGGTTTTCTCTGAAACCATGTAGGGTAAAAGATGAGTGGTAGAGTCAGCACATACCACTGATAGGATCAATGGTACCAAGAATCTCGTAGATAGGTAGGTTAATGATTGTGCAGTACCATTGCCATGATAGTTCTACTTTGCACTACTACAACAATATTTTAAGCATCTCGTCCATGCAGATGGCATGCCATCCCAACACCGCTCGGTTTCGCCCACAATAGCGACGTTACAAACTAAGTAGTAAATCATTTGGTAGGTTATTCAACTTTATTAGAGCATTTCACATGGGCTTTATGAACTTTGCCCAGGAACAAGTCTTATGCTGCCATTAGATCATTACATACTCAATTCTATTTCTAGAGGCTATTGTGATCATAATAAGCGACCTAAGGGAAAATATTTTCTATTGTAGTAGTGCCTAGCAGATATTAGATAACCTAGCAAGCCATCAGTTTCCAGCGATTAGAGCTTACCGGAGTGTGACCTTAACTCCACCGTGCTTATAAACTAAAGGACCAAACTGCACATCCCCCCCAAGAGAGAAGCGTAAGAGAGAGGTTTAACAAATAATCATATTATTTAAAACGAAATTGTATATATAAAGGAGTAGTAGGTTTGAGTGAATTTCTAAGACTATTTCTCTAAGATTCCAAACTAAGGACTCTTTTAGTGTAAGTTAATTCTAGGACTTCTTTTTTATTTTTCTATCATTTTTCTGACATGAATCTACTAAGGGATTGACCCCCATTTTATAGAAGAAGTTTGGACTAATACAACCTACTGTGATGTAAGGCTAAAAGAATGCCCCCAAAAATGCCAATTTAGCTATGAAATATAAGGCTTCTCAGGTAAAACTCGATCCTCTTTTTCCTCAGAGGTTGAAGAAAAAAGGAGGAAGACATCGAGTTTTAGAAAAAGGACTAATTTGATAATACCTTAAGATTCATGAACTCTCTCAAAAGGCGGTAAATCTATCGATTTTCAAATTTCTATGGGTTGAAGCAACATTAAAAGAGATTTTCAAATTCTTTATCCTTTCACTCTTCATATTCCCTCCTTCTCACTTACTAAGGAATCCAAGAACTAGTATCATTACTTTTTTGAATTTTTCTTTTGTGTCTGTGGATTTCATCAACAAAATACTTATTTGAATACACTCATTGTTAGTACATCTTCATTGAGGTATGTTCTTAGTTGTAACAACCAAAACAATTTTGAAATCTACTTATGGTTGGCATTATATGATGTAATACAAGCCATGGTTAAATTTTGGTAGCCACGGGTTGAGTTTAAGTGGCCGAATGCAAATTGGGCTAGTTAGTGGCCTAGAGGGACAATTTTAACAGTCAACTTCCAACAGTCATAACTTTTGATATGGGATGAACCATGTGAGATACTATATATCAAATTTAATCTCTTTGAGTTAGATTTGCAACACAAGTTGTTTCACCTAATTTGGAGTTCGGATAAGGGAGATATGGTTAAAACAGTGAAGCTGTCTGAAATTCGGAAGCCATTGGAGATAGGCTCAAAAGAGTAACCAAGGACAGGGACACGGACTGTGAAACTCTTCACAGTCCGTCTAGGGTGTCGTGTGATGTCACAGTGAGCTTGGGGTGGACTGGAACCACCCCTAAGCCAAGTCCAAGTCAACGGGACTTTTAATGGACCGTTTGACACCAAACTACCCGTGTACTGCCTCGTGGAGTGAGGAAGTAGCTTGGCCAAGCCAAGTCTGATGGTTTTGAGCCTAAGTGTTGTTGGACGTCACCTTACACGGACAGTCACAGCATGAACGGACCATCAAGTGGTTCGTGAAGTGTAACAGAAAGTCCTCCGAGAGTTCGCGTTGAAGATTTTGGCTAAGGGAGTTGGGACGGCAGGTTGAACGGATCGTTTACCAGTAAACGGGAACTGTATCTCCATTTGACACTGTTTAGTTCCTGAAAGTTGCATTTTATTAATGGTATTTTCGTGATTTAATAATTCCTTAAGCCCCGTTTTGGTCTCCTAAGGTCTCCTAAACCTCTAAAACATTCCCCAAACCTTCATTCATCCATTAGAACTCTCCTATACTCTCTCTAAATATCCTAAGAATCTCTTGGCCTCTATTGAAACTAGCTTGTAGAATTTGGGGAAGAAGACTTGATTAAGTTTGATCTTGTGGGCTAGTTGGTGAACTTAAGGTTTGTGGGACTTGATTCAAGGATCCTCTTTCATCCTTGAAGATCCTAAGAACCCTAACCCTTTTAAATTGA
>JBCEWC010019231.1:0-11533 GCA_038996855.1 Solanum aculeatissimum
CCCCCCCCCCCCCCCCCCAAAATAAATAAATTGTTTTATCATTAATCAATAAGTGGATAGTAATAAATCTTCAACTAGTACTATGCTTAAATCCTTTTCTGAAATTATTTTTTGTTATCCTATAGAAATTATAACCTATTTTAGGATTGTGTTGGGACATCTTTACCGTCTAAGTCAGTATTTTGGGCGATACGGGCTTGTTTCATTGAGCAAGGTGCTTGCCTTTCTAAAGGCACGTACCAATAAATAGCAAAAATCAAAATATTTAATTGTATATATCAATAATCACAATCTCAAAAGCAATAATATATTAGAAAATATTTCATTTGAAATGACTCAAAAATAATAAGACAAGCAATACTAAATTACTTAAAAGAAATAAGGCAGAAGCCAGAAAAGAATTTGGCAGTCTCCAAT
This sequence comes from Solanum aculeatissimum, assembly GCA_038996855.1. Lineage (NCBI taxonomy): Eukaryota > Viridiplantae > Streptophyta > Magnoliopsida > Solanales > Solanaceae > Solanum > Solanum aculeatissimum. The sequence continues at coordinate 418 of JBCEWC010019231.1, forward strand.
TGTTGGAAGCAAAGAAGATGAAGAAAGGAGAAAGAAACGTACCTTTTGTTATTGAAGTCTGAAGACTCGTGTAGATGACTGAAAACTTGTACTTTCTTGTTACTTTTCTCATTTTTCTTCATTTTGTTCCTCTTTCTATTTACCCATATTTACCAATTAAGTGATCTAATTGTATGGTCTCATGGTCTCACCAAAAGTTTGCCCTTGTTATTTGAACATCACAAACCTGATGACACCTATTCAGTATCCACCATTGCTCTAATAATTGAACATCATTTGTCAATGTGTTTGGTACAGTTACCATTTTTCTCACCACAAGCTACAAGGTGAGAATTTCTTTCAAAGGAATGTTGAAAGGAAAAGACGAGGAAGATGTTTGGCTGATAAGTACTTCAAATAGGACACAAGTTTATTGCTCATTTCTCTTCATTGCACATAAAAGGTAGCATTATCTAGTCTAGTTAAAGAGCTTCTTTTTGCCCCTTAACTTTAAGTAGAAGGACAAGAAAGAGTATTGGTTTTCTTTCCCATGACGACTAAGAATAGGCAAATAAAAAATTTCACTTCGAGTTTCAAACCTTAATATCCAACTGTTCATGGTGTTTCATGAGTAGAGCAACCTTTGAAGGTGCTTGGCTGTGCTTGGCCTTTTTCACCCTTTTTGCTAAGTATCCCGTTATTTCCTTGATGGGAGCCAAGGGTTAATTCATAGATCTTTGAGCTTTGATTACCCAGGAATAGAGAGTTTACAAATAAAGCCTGAGGATTGGCATTATTTTCTACTAGAATCAATTGCTACTAGTCCGGGTTACCTCAGAGATAGAGCCATTAGGCAAGAAAAAACAACCTAGTTAGTAGTATCTTTTGTGCATACGACTCTATAAGAAAACTGACCCCTCTCCTTTCTATTAAAGAAAGAGAAAAATAGAATCTATCAAGACTCAGATGGGTAAATAATCAAATTGCCATCCTTTCGAAGCAGTTTGGTCCTCAACCTAGGAACAACACTTAGACATTTCGTTTTTTTTAATCATTAAACATGATATAGTGATAGTGCTCAGTCCGCAATTGCGAAGTCCGCCTTCCCTATACTAAATTATGTAAGAGGGAGAGAGATGGGTTTTTTTTTTTGGGGGGGGGAGGGGGGAGATGGGCAAGCGAAAAAAGGAAAAAAACAAATGTGTACCAAAATACAAAAGATCAGTAGGTAAGTCTTTGTTTTAGTAAACTCTTTAAAAGTGACACCAAAACTTCTTGTAGATTCATATTAGCAAACAACTGTTAATACGCCTTAGTTCCCAAAAGTTAGGATTGACTATAACAATTTCCACATTTCATTTAAGTTCATTCCATCATCATACATATTAAAATAAAGTTAAAAAAACAAGTGATCTCTAATGGGGAATAGGGAATTAGATTCACTAAAGGGATCCCTAATACTACTAGTACAACATCTGAGCAATTTTATTGCAGGGACTTTAAATTGTTGTTCGTAATTCTCCTTTGGAAATTGTATGTGATCCAACAGAGGTAATCCATGCCATGAAATTATAATACCATAATATATGAGTGTGGCTCCTTGATGAAAAGTTTAGGGGATCCTAAGTAAAACATATCTATTGAGAGCATAATCAAGCAACTGATGCCCTGGCCAAGGAAGGATTAAGGAAGAAATTTTCTAATGAACCTAGAGTTTGCTAGTTCCTCTCATGTATGCCAACTATATTTTTGACAAACCTTGTAAGAACGATGTAAAATAGAACAATTTCAATTTGTAATATTAACAAGTTGATTGACAATCATGAACCGATGGGGAGCACAACCACAAATATTTTGTAAATCCATTTAGTTTAAAGTATCTTTCCTACCTATAATGAAGATGATGATAATAATAATAATAAAATAGTAGATTAATGTTGGCAAAATGCAGTGTGTGATATCTATAAACTTATCTTTAAGTTTTGGTGGTATCTTTATCTCTATGAGGTAGTGGTAAGGTTTGCGTACATGTTACCATTCCCAGACCACACTTGTGGAATTTCACTGGTATGATGTTGTATATTTTAAGTTTTGGTGGTACTTTAGTAATATTAAAATATTAGATTCATGTTGCACCTCAGGTGAGGTGCCAGAGGTTGGATACAATAGCCGTGAAGAGAGGTACAAGTGGGTCGAAAAAGCATTAGGAAAGGTGAGTAGATTGGACGTAATGCAACTTCATATTACCGATGATATAACTTTAAATAGGAGAGTGGAAGTTGCATATTATGGTAAAAGGCTTGTGGGTGGTGGAGCATTGTCGTGATTTTTGAGGATTAATGTTTGTTGGTGTTTGTCATTGGTGGCGTTGTAATTCTTGCTTTTGATATCTATTACCTACTGTTTATCGTGTTTTAGTCGTTGCACTATTTTATAGTTATTCTTTTCTTGTAGGCTTTGCATTTTTTCTCTTATTAGTAGTTATGTTTGCTTTATTATTTTTTTCTTTTTTATATTTGAATTTGTTTCACTTGAGCCAATAGTACGTCTGAAATAGCCTCTCTACCTCCGCAAGATAGTGGTAAGGCACGCGTATTCTCTACTCTCTCCAGACCTAACTTATTGCATTTTAGTGGATATGTTGTTGCCAAATGAAATCAACTATTATTTTCTTAATACTGCAGTAAGAGGGGGACTTAAATGGAGCGACATGGACTATGAAGATCCATATAGTAGATCCCAACTTGGTTGGGTAGATGCATAGTTCTTTTTTACTGTTGTAGTCAATCGATTTTGAATTTTATTCAACTTTTCTCTAATTGTTGTTCTAGTAAAAGTGGAAATATGCATATGCAACCCATCATTTTGAAGCGATTTTGTTGACATGACTATTATTATTATTATTATTATTATGGGTGATTAGGAAATATGCATTAAACAAAGGATCCGTTTGGTCATGTGAGGTGAAATTGAAGTTTTGTTTGGATATGCAATCTGAATTTTTAAGTTGTATTTTTTTGCTCATAAGCATAAATAATTCTGAAGTAGTGAAAACTATCAAAATTGCGAATCTTATCAAATAAGCACAAGTTCATAACAAAAGTATAATACACTATCACGAAGCTATTCTAAAATAATACATTAGTTATTGATCGACTTTTAGTTCAATAAAAAAGTACAATTGAACATTAATTGTAGAGTGGTACTCATTGATAAAATTGAACATAAATTTGGAGTACTACTCTTTAATAAAATTGAACATGATCAATATCATTTGTAATGATATCAACATGCCCATATTCTGTAAATATTTCATCACTCCTTTGGTGGTCTTGCAAAAAATATGTAGACGTACCCTTTGGGGTGGCCAAGCGGTTTAGGCGTGGGACTTCCATGTTGGAGGTTTCAAGTTTGAAACCCTTTGACAATGAAAGCAAGAGTTTGCCTTTTAGTTCGAGCTCGTTGCATCGGGCTTGTCTACTGCGGGTTATCTCTTTTGTGTTTGCGAGCTTTTGCATATGAGCAGGAATTTTTACCTTGTAAGCACCCGAAGGATAGCGATTATAGGTTTTTCTTGTCATAAAAAAATTATTGATATTTAATCGTAGACTTTCTTTTTTATACAGAGTGAACTTCTAGATCAATTTTTATTTGAAAAATGTGAAATCATGATATGAAATTTTCAAATCAAGTTTGTTGGAGACCCTTCAGGCCAATTGTCTGGGATTGGGACTTTTGTTGGGGGTCTCGAGTTCAAAATCTCGTGCCAGTGAAAGCAAGGAGTTTACCTTCTGGGTCGAGCTCGTCACACCGAGCTTCCATAAGTGCAAGTTACCTCTGTTGTGCAATTTGCGCATTATTGCATAGGAGCAGGGGTTTTAGCTCGTGTGCATTTGAAGGGCCACAGTTGCATTTCCCTTGTCATAAAAAAAAATCAAGCTCTTTTGGAGAATTTAGAATTTCATCTCATGATATGAAATCGTATGTCCAAACGCTAATTTCATCTCATGAATTCAAATCATGAGATAAAATCACATGTCCAAATGCCTACTGAATCAATTTACAAAACATTTGGAGTTGTGCTCCAAATTAATTCATGATTGTCAACCATCGTGTTAATATCGTAGACGGGAATTTGTTTTATTCCAAGTAGTTGTATGATTTTCATAAAAATAAATTTGGCATACACGGGAGGAACTAGCAAAATTTGGTCTATCAAAAAAATTTCTTCCTTGCTCTTTTCTTGGTCAAGGCATTTGCTGCTTGGTCATGCTGCAGTACACATCTTTTATTGAAGGACCCCTTAGGCTTGTCATCAAGACCTACATTCATTCATCAAGGAATTGTAAATTTCATGTTCTTGTTGAGGCATAGGGAGTACTTTTGCAATTAAGTTGCCCAAATAATCTGTTTGTAGTATATTAGGGTGATAAAGGACATGTATGAAAGAGCCAAGACTCGAGTAAAGACGGTGGGAGGAGACGCGGAGTATTTCCGGTTGAGATGGGACTTCATCAAGGATTTATGTTGAGCCCTTTTTTTTTTGCCTCTATGATGGATGAGTTGACACAATCCATCCAGGAGGTGGTTTTATGGTGTATGTTATTTGCGAATAACATAGTACTAATTGAGTAGGACCAAGACAGAGTACCCAGAGTGCAAATTTAGTGTTACGAGGGATGAAGTGGACATTGAAGTAAGGTTTGCCAATCTATTCCAAAGAGAGTTTTAAATATCTTGGGTTCATCATCTACACATCGTATTGGGGTAGCATGGATGAAATGGAGGTTGGTCTCTAGAGTATTATGTGATAAGAAATACCACCTAAACTTAAAGGTAAGTTGTACAAAATGGTGGTTAGATTGTCTTTGCTTTATGGGGTGGAGTGTTGGCTAGTTAAAAACTCACATGTTCAGAAGATGCAGGTTGCGGAGTCGAGGATGTTGAGATGGATGTGTGGACATACTGGAATGACAAGATTTGGAATGAGATCATTCAGGAGAAGTTGAGGGTGGTCTCTATGGCAGACAAGATGAGAGAAGCGAGACTTCGATGGTTTGAACATGTGTAGAGAAAAAGTGTTGACGCTCTTTTGAGGTGGTGCCAGAGGTTTGAGTTAGGGGCTATGGGGAGGGGTAGAGGTAGATTGAACTAGTATTGGGGAGGTGATTAGCCAGGATATGACGCAACTTAATATCACCAAGGACATGATCTTAGATAGAAAGGAATGGAGGTCACGCATTAGGGTAGAAGGTTAGTAGGGGTAGGATGAAGTTTTGCCTTGTGATATAGTAGGATTGTAGGAGTAGTCGTGTCATTATTTATTGTGTTGTTATTGGCTATCATTTATTTGCTACTTGTATTGCATTTATGAGTGTCCAATTTCTTTCCACTATAGTCATTTTTGTGTCTTAGCATTTTTTGTTTTTGGGGCTGATGTATTTGCGTTGAGGGTCTTCTGTAAACGGCCTCTCTATCTCTCTGAGGTATTGGTAAGGTCTGCGTACATTGCCCTCCCCAGACACCACTTGTGGGATTTCACGAGAAGTTGTTGAGGCATAGGGAGTACCTTTGCAGTTAAGTTACTCAAATACTCTGTTTGTAGTATTAGGGATCCCTTTAGTAAATGAATTACCCATTTCCCATCTGAGGTAACTTATTTTTTAGTTTATTTTATTATGTATAATTATGAAATTAGCTTAAGTGGGAATTGATATAGCCGATTCCCATTTTTTGGGATTGAGACGACGTAGCAGCAGTTTGTTGATATGAATCTACAAGAAGTTTTGGTATCACTTCTAGACAGTTCACCTTTACGAAGGTTTATTGTATTTTAGTATGCAGTTCTTTCTTTTCGCCTGCCCATCTTTGGTACCCCTTCCCCTCCAAAAAATATACATATATATTTTCCCTTTTTTGATAATCTAGTAGAATGATTGTTTTGACTCTTAAATAGATAATGCTACATTTTTATGTGTAATGCAGCGAAGGAAAACAAGGGATTTGCTTGCGTTCTATTTGAAGTTCTCATTAGCCCAGATCTTCCTCTTTTTTTCATTTTGACTTTCCTTTATTGTTTAAAGAAATTCCCACCTCGTAGTTTGTGGTAAGAAGAATGAGAATTGCACCAAAACACTGATGACGATGTTCAATGAATTGAAGTAATGGTGCTGTATTTTATGTAGTTCATCAAGTTTGTGATGTTCAAATAACAAGGCCAAACAATTGGTGAGGCCATGCAATATTTGTTTAATTGATTAGTAGGAGAAAATGGAACATAACAAGAAGGAAAAAATTACAAGTTTTCAAATTGGATGTGCCAAATAGGATTTAGTAATTAAATATGTATTGTTTTTTAGCTATTGTATCTAATTACTCTTGTTGTAGCTATGGGGCTATTTATGTGTTTCAGTTTTCTCCCTGCAAACACGTGCCCAAATTTAGAAATATTTGTGATGGAACCAAAAACTTTTCCTAGTGAACAGATTAATGTAGATAAAACCAGTAGAAGGCAACTAAAACCAAACAAACAATATATAAGTTGGTGTCCCAACAAGAGATGCGGTCTTCGATTCTTAGGAAACAGCTGTGATACCCAGGTGTTGAAATAAATTGCGCAGTAGTAATATGGGATAATATTTTTTGACAATGATCGTTTGGGTGGTACATCATATAAAGAATGAAAGGAATTTTCGTTGAGTTGATGTTACAAAACAAAAAGGTTTGCTATCTTCTTCAGAATATGGTTGTGAAGGAGTTGCTATCTTCATTCGCTGGAACTTGCAAATAAAGCTGAATCTATCTTAAAGCTCCTAGAATTGCTATAGATTGAGATAGGGCCAATTTGTCTTCACTCTTTGGCATAATCCCAGCATATTTGTCGTGTCGTTTATGAATAAAAACTTGTTATTTAATTAAATAGAAGAAGGGTGTCAAGTTGTAAATATTGTATTTGCTGGTGAATAATTGAATTTGGTTAGGAGCTTTTTAGTTGTACTATTATACGCACAAGAAATGTCCTCATAAAAAAAAGAAGCACTAATGAAATGCGGCATATAAGAGAGTGAGAACTAAATATTTTGGGGTGATGTAATTGGCAAGTGGCCAAGTGAAAATTGTAACTCCTGCCTTTTGTTGAGTTGACCATATCAAATATGATGGTTATGTGCAAATCCTGCGTACTTGACTTTTCATCCTTGTTTATGTGGGGAACCCCAGATGTTACGAGGAGATTTTTGTCTCTTTTGTCCGTTTAAGTCATCTACAACACAATGCCTTTACTCCTCTTTGGACATATGTACAAAAGAATTTTTTATTATTTGTTGGCTTCCATCTGTATATTGGTTATGTTATTGGAGTCCAAGTCTAACGTTTCTGAAGTTTGATTTTTCTAATATTAGCTTGAAGTCTTGTTTTTTCTTTCCTTTTAATTCTCTCTTGAATGATATTGTATCATTACCTTTTGGAAAACAAGTGTTAATGCATTTTTAGTGGAAACGAAGTTCTCAACTAGTGATCATAGTTGCTGACATGTGTCTTCTGTGATTTTGCAATTTTACAGCTCCTTTGATTGGCAGATTGGTGCTTCCAGAAACTCTGGGTAAGGGAAAGGGTTCTGCAAAATCTAACAAAACGGACGAAGTTGAGAAAGACAGGTATCTGTTTAAACGCAGAGATGAGCCTGTTAACCTGAAAGTCCACCAAGTTGGTCCAGCACAAGCAGGTTCTTCTGACCAGCCCGTTAGCCTAGACGGCTCCTCCTTGGCAGGAAAAGATGTACCTCTTAGTGCTGCTGATCACCTGCCCAATGTGTCTAGCTCCACCTTGATTGAGAGCTTTAAGGAGCCATCAATTCAGGTAGCTAATGTGGAAGAACTGCATGGAGAGAGACAAGCTGAACGTGGTGGTACCGGTGTTGTGGGACCTTCAGATAAGGTCAAGGTTCGTAAACGTTCTGGTGGGGAAGTGAGTGGTGGAAGTAGTCCATCAACCGAGAGGAAGAAAAAGAAGAAGAAGGTGTTGGGCTTGAAGACTGCGTGTAATCATGTGGATGGACAAGCAGCTGTTTCTACAGATGATCCGGTAGTGAAAAAAATTGCAGGAGAGTCTGTCCAAGTTCCTTCAGCCTCCAGGGAGGAACTTCGAATGGATATTCAGCAAAAGGGTGCTTCCACAGACAGTTCTGTGCCTGATTGTGTGGCAAAAGAAGATAAGGTTGGGATTAGAAGCAACAATATTGATCTTCGTCAACTACTCGGTGATTTACATGTAATTGCTCTTGATCCCTTCTATGGTGCCAAGAGCAGTAACATAAATAATATACGAGAACTGTTTCTGAAATTCCGATCCCTTGTCTATCAAAAAAGCTTGGCCTTGGCTGCCACTGTTGAGAGTGAGTTGAGTACCCCAGTCAGCAAGTTACCTGTTGCTGCCCCTATGTCAGACACGGGCCCCAGCAATAATGTGAAACAAACAACAAATCTGAAGCCACCGAAGAATCCTGCCAGGCCTGATGATCCTACTACTAAAGGAGGGCGAAAGCGAGGTACTTCAGATAGGCAAGAGGAAATGGCTGCCAAGAAAAAGAAGAAGATCAATGATTTGAGAGCATTGGCAGCACAGAAGAAGGCTTCCGCGAAGACTTCAGAGGTTCAACTAGGTGAAAGCAAGGAGATGCCTGCAAAAAAACTGGTTTCGACACCTGTGAAATCATCTAAGCCAGATGGTGGCAAGAAGGAATCGGCAGAAAAGGTACCTGATCCAACCATGCTGCTTATGAAGTTTCCACCTAATGGATCTCTTCCCTCCATTTCTGAGCTGAAGGCAAAGTTTGCCCGTTTTGGAGCTCTGGATCATTCAGCTACTCGGGTCTTCTGGAAGTCATCCACCTGCCGTTTGGTCTACCAATACAGGGATAATGCAGTGCAGGCCTATAGATTTGCAACTGCTAGCACGAATTTGTTTGGGAACGCCAATGTGAGATGCCAGATTCGAGAAGTGACGGCCGAAGCACAAGAGCCAGAAACTACCAAGGATGGTAGTGCTGGGACTACTGCACCGAAAGATGGGGCTGCTGATTTGAGGTCCTCGGCAAAGCCTGGGCAGCTGAAATCATGTCTAAAGAAATCCCCAGGTGAGGAAGGGCCAACTACAGATGGTGGTAATGGTAGTAATAGGGGAACCCCACGTGTAAAATTTATGTTGGGTGCAGAAAATAATAGAGAGAGAGGTGAGCAGACGAATGATATTAAGAACGTCCACAACACTAGTAGTATTGTTGATGGAAGTGCATCTTCTAGTTCTAATATCAACAATTATACAACTCAGTCGTCCATGCTCCCTCTCCCTACTATTGCTCAATATGCCAATGCCCCAAATGATATTCACTCTGCTCATCAAGTGACCCATAGAAATGTGCCCAATTATAACAATCAAGTGTCTCCTCCTGAAGCCGAATTTTCACAACAAATGCTAGGCCTTCTTACCAAGTGCCAGGACATTGTGAGCAATCTGACCCGTACGTTGGGCTATTTCCCTTATCATGGCCTTCCATAAAATAGGTTCTTCATTTTTGGAAGGCTTTTTGGCTAAGGCACCAACTCATCGACGCCGTGCACAACATTTAGTGTCCGAAGAGCAAATCGTAAGCAAAAGGATGCAGATCAAAGTCTGCATATGCTAAAGGAGCTGTCGCGGCCAGATGTTGGAATTGCTTTAAAAAAATCTCCCTATTGTATAACCTGTATCAGAAGAATGATGAAAGTGATTGTGCTTTTCCTGCTTGCTTTATTTTTTTTCAACTCTTATACCGTTCGGTTAGTCCCCCTCCCCGTCTATCAACCAAAATCAAACCACCTGAGCTCTCCTTGAGATTCTCAGTACTGACATTTTATAATTTATAAAACTAGAATGTGTAGAACTGCTTAGAAGTTGTGGGCATGCATGTTCTTAATCAAAGCGCAATCTTGGGAACTAAGAGAGTGAGCATTCACATCAGTGTGCAACAGAGGCATTAAAAAGAAAGTAAAAATTTATCCGCACAAGAGTTTACACCTGAAATCTTGATTATGATTACTCAATATATATTTTCATTTCATTTAAATCACTTAAATATGGCAAGTTATTATTAAGGGTAAAATATTTAAAAAAAAAAATAAATTCTTGATATACTAAACTAAACAAGTAAAAGTGAAAATATATTTTTAGTATAATAAACAAGTAAAAGCGAAGCGAGGGATCATTTGTAGGGAATAACCAGATAAGTTTTTAACAAAAGAAAAGGGTCTGATAAACCCATCAAATTTGCAATTCAATGTTGATATGCCTCTTGTAACAAAAATTATTTGCATATCTCTATCGTTATAAAAGTGATTTTTGCATATCCTTCTTGTTATAAAAGTGAATCACATATTCTCTTTCATCTAACAAAGTGAAAAAAATTAATTTTTAGAATTTTTAATTTTAAAAAAAATTCTTGTAGAGGTAATATATTATTCTTTTCACATATGATTTTTTTTTTTGACTTCGTTAGTTATCATTATTTGAATTTCTTATTCTTATTTCATTTTTCTTCCTTTCATTCTTTAGTGTAAAAATATGAGAATAAAAAAAAAGAAGTATGAATCGGAAAAGAGAAAAAAGTAAAAATTTACACTACTTTTTTTACGGCTATATTGTAATTTATTTTTTGTATTCGTAAAAAAAAGGGGGGCATCTATGAAAAATTTACAAGAAAGTTAGTGAAAAATAAATTTGCCCATCAAAATAATAAATTCAAATTAGTCATTGAATCAAAGAAGTTTAAAAAAAATTACATCTGCAAAAGGATCAAATATATCCTTACATGAATATTTATTTTAATAAAAATAATTTAAAATTTGCTCACTTCCATTAGATGAAAAAAAATATGTGAATCAGTTGTATAATAATAAGAGTATATATAAATCAGTTTTTTAATGAGGAATGTATCAGTTATAGATGACAAAAGGATTAATTACTTTTTTGAATCTCTTTTATAAAATATTTACTGTTTTTAAATATATTTTTTATTTATTACCTAAATGTTCTACATTTGAAAAATATTTACCATTTATAGCAATTGCATTATGTATTAAAAGTGAATTATACATGTAATATA
>JBCEWC010019232.1:0-11532 GCA_038996855.1 Solanum aculeatissimum
CCTAGCTAATTTTAATAGAATATTTTCCTTCGAGCCAATCCTTGAGAATACGACACGGGGAATAATCAATTCCCTACAGAATATATTGACTATCGCTTTACTATGTTCGTCAATTGTGTAACTATGTCTTGGTTTGTTTATTGGATGGCTATAATTGGATTATGAAGGCATCTTGCCAAAAATATTCAGAGGTGTTCAAAGTAAGGTATTTCAATAGAGAACACACGTGTCTATTGCGAGATAGGATGTCAAACAAGTTACAAGGTACAGTGGGGTTTGTTAGTGATATAACAGCTCCTAAACTGGTGAATGATAAGAGAATTCATACTTCAAATGATATAATTGAAGATGTTAGATCAATATATGGTATTGAGATTTCTTACCAACAAGCATGGCGTGCTAAGGAGCGTGCACTGGAGATGATAAGGGGTAAACCTGTAGAGGGATACAGAGAAATACCTAGATACATATATATATTAAATCATGTCTATACAAACTCATACATAAGAATTGATAAGTCAGACAATAATGAATTCATGTATCTGTTTATAGAATTGAGATCCTTTATTAGAAGGTTTGAATTTTGTAGACGAGTGGTTGTGGTTGATGATACTCATCTTAGTAGAGCTCATAAGGGAAGATTTTTATCAGCGAGCAAACTCGATGGGGCAGGTAGTTTATTTTTTTATTGTTCCTTTTGTGCTCAACAAAAGAATATGTGAATCTAAAAGATCTTGATACATTTTTTATTGATTCAGGTTAAGTAGATTGCATACTGCCATTGTCTTATGGAGTTGTGGACATTAAGAATAATTGTTCTTGGACATGGTTCTTTCAGCAATTCAAAAATGTATTTGGTGAGTGAGAAAAAATATATGTGGTGTCAGATAAAAATGCAAGTATCATGAAGAGTGTAAGTATTGTGTATCCAAATGTTCCCCATTATGCATGTATATGGCATCTTTGGAAGAATATTTGTACAAACTTCAAATAAATAGGACAACACTTAAGTGATTTATTCTACTCGATGGCAAAGTCATATAGAAAAGAGGATTTTAATAAGTTGATGGCTAAAGTGGATGTAGTTGATCATTGGGTAAATGAGTATCTTGAGAATGCTGGGTATGAAAAGTGGTCAAGAGTTCAAGCAATTGTAAACATGGGGAGAATGATGACATCTAATATTGTTGAGTGTATCAATGAGTATCTTGTTGAGGCACGATAATTTCCTATATTAGATTTTTTGAAAGAAGCTAAAATTTTATTTGGCTATTGGCACTGTAAAATAGGGAGATTACGTCGTATACAAAAGAGACATTATGGAGAAGATTCAAAGAGTGCATCCAAATGTTCAAGAATGAAAGTATGTAGCATTTTATAAATCAATTGTGGATCATGTAATGTAGATTTGACAACTTATAATTTTTTTCTGGTTGTTGCATCCTTTGAATTTATTTTTTCAATTTATGAAGAGGGCAAAAGATATATAGTATGTCTTAAAAGAAAACCATGCAACTGTGGAAGATTCCAACTAGACGAGATACCTCGTACACATGTTGTTATTTTAAAAAGTAAGAATGTTATGGATATGCATCCGTACTGCTCATATTACTACAAACTCGATACATTATCAAAGACATATGAAGTTCCAATGGTTCCCATGCCAGATAAATAATATTGGTCTGTTCTAAAAAATATTTTAGATGATGTAGTGTTGCCTCCTAGATACAACAGAATGTCAGCCATCCTAGGAAAAAAAGAAAGAAAATCCAGATGAAAAGATATCTTCAAACACAAATTGTTGTGGACGTTGCAGACAGGAAGGTCACAATCGTTGAACTTGTATTTTTTCCCAAGGAAAAGTGACCTGTTAAAAAGTATTTATTTTGTAATTTTTTCGTTGTACTATTGAATCTCAGTTTATTGAATATTCAATATTGAAAAAATTTTTTGATTTACAATTAATGACATGTATTATTCTGGATGATTTATTGTAGTAAACAAGTTTTTCCAAACCTCCTAAAATGAATCAAGTTATCTTATACGTCAAAATTTTCACAAAACAAATATTTGAAACTAGTACACTTCATATGTTAATGTGGCTAAGAAAACAAGTGATTGCATATGTTAAGATACAAAAATTGAAAAAATAAATCTAACCATGAATCATTTAGGATGATTCATTGTAGAAAAATATAGCAACACCTAGGTGATTGAATTGTCCAAATAACTATAATTGGTGTATAATCAAGAATCATGTAATAATGATGTATCATGTATTAGGATACATAAGATTGAAAAATAAATATAACCATGAATCATTTAGAATGATTCATTGCAGGAAAATACAGTAACATCTAGATGATTTAATTGTCCAAAAAACTATAATTGGTGTATAATAAAAAATTATGTAATAATGATGTATCATGTATTAGGATACACAAAGTTAAAAAAATAAATCTAACCATGAATCATTTAGGAGGATTTATTGTAGGAAAATACATTGACACATAGGTGATTCAATTACCCAAAATAACTATAATTGGTGTATATTCATGAATCATGTAATAATTATGTATCATGTATTAAGATACACAAATTCGAAAAAAAATCTATCCATGAATCATTTACAATAATTTAGTGCAGAAAAATACATTAACACATAGGTGATTCAATAGTCCAAACTAACTATAATTGGTGTATAATCATGAATCGTGTAATAATTATGCATCATGTATTAAGATACTCAAACTAGAAAAAAAATCTATCAATGAATCATTTAGGATGATTCAGTGCAGGAAAATACATTAACATATAGGTGATTCAATTGTCAAATAAATATAATTCGTGTATAATCATGAATCGTGTAATAATTATGCATCATGTATTAAGATACTCAAATTAGAAAAAAAATATATCCATGAATCATTTAGAACGATTTAGTGCAGGAAAATATATTAACATATAGGTGATTCAATTATCCAAAATAACTATAATTGGTGTATAATCATGAATCGTATAATAATGATGTATCATGTATTAAGATACACAAATTAAAAAAATAAGTCTAACTCAGAACTGGTTTGAGATAAATCAAATTACTATAGTAAAGTGTATGACATGAATCATGTATTAGTGATGTATCTAGTTTAATTTGAAAGAATCACTGCATCTAGATTACTTTACTGAAAACCTTATATAAAGGACCAATTAAAGTTTATAATATTTATAATTAATGAATCATGTATAAAGATACACTATAAGATAAAAAATTCATCATCATATTAATACTAATAGATCAGAATGTATAATGCCATCTGATATATAAAGTTGAGTAGACTTTAACTGATGACACACATGATTGTGCAAAAGATAGGAAAGTTACATTAATTTTTAAAAATAAAAATATTAAAAAGTCATATGAGTACTAAATAAAAATAACATTAGATTCATTACTGAAACTAGCTAGTAAGTATCTAATCTATTTTAACTAAGTCATTTCTTGCAGGTATTTCTTTAGACTATTCCTTTGATTTTTTTGGGTTACCATTTTCGCTGACATATCCTTCAGTTGCCTTTTCACAATCATATCTCTGAATTAGTCCAGCGTACCTTGTTCGTAGAAACTTTGAGTAAAAAATTTCATCACTGAGATACTCGACATAAATAACAACAAACAATCCACAGTCCCTAAAATATCTATGTATGTAATTTAAAACAAAGAGATAGAGTAATTTTAAAAAATAAAGAACATGATACAACACTTACAGGCTATCAGGGGCTTGTTGAGTAATTCCTTCTACAAACTCAACATCAAATGGATGCGCAGGGCCTATAAGCTCTCCAGATTGTTTTTCCTTATACACTCCAGTGAGGGACAATCAGTTCTAACTGTGTGCTCATAAAAATGACTACTCTTCAGGTACACAGGCAACATTATAGATAACTTTTTTATCTCGTTTGATGGTACTTTATTCTGTGGATGCAATGATGAATCATATACTAGAATACACCTTTTTTTAAGACCACAATAACAAGTACCCAGTGAAAATCACCATCGCAATTTATAGGTATGTAAAGTTCATCCACTTGATCCAAGGTAAATCGGCAGGGAGAGTTAATCTATTGATCATGCTTTTTAGTGATCTCTCAAGTGTCATGACCCGAGAGTAGGGCCTAGACGTGACATGGCAAAAAAAAATCTGAAGGTCCTCGATCAAGCCATCCAAGAATTATCGCACACATCATTTGTTCGGAAGCGCGTAATACAATAAGTAACACATAAGTCTAAGGGATTCCGGGGCTTTGGACTCAAGCTATGGGAACATCACTGGGAATGGGATAAACATGAACCATATAACACATAGCAATTACATTCTAAAGGGCGAGTAAGTATGACTCAAACTAAGGGGACAAGAAGGGACCAAGGACCTTCCACATAAGCACATTCCCATCCATCAAATATAATAGCATAAGCAAAAGCATAATCGAAGCATAAGTAGCCGTAACAAAGTGTAGATAGTCATAACATCTCAAATAAGTACATAGTACTGCATACAATTGAATTTGATATATCCAACAATGCCTATACATAGAATAAGGCAGGGCCTCGATATAATCTGGGTTCACCCTTAAGTCACAAGATAGATAGGACATAATAAAACATAAGCTAGAAGAAGATGGATTTTGCCCTTGGAGTATAGGGCTCACCACAAGCAACAAGTCTGAGATCTCAACTAAGTGTCCAACGATGGATGAATGTCATCACCGACCCCTACATGGTTAGATCATATAGACAAAGAGTATGGATTTGCACATATAATACACAAAATATGCGAGCATGCCATGCACATGAACATGAACTTACTACAAAGCTAGATAGTAAGGGTACATATATGTATAGAAAGAAATTATATATAATCAAGGAAAAATATTATACCAATTTTCCATGAAGTTTCATGATGCATGAATGCAAACCTACATATTCATAATGGGGATGTGACCTCAACCGACAATAAGGGAGATCAAGCGAGCTACTAGTTTGAATTGAAATACTTGCTAGGTAGATCCCAAGCCACTCTAAAATAGGGGGTAACATAACAAGTCATCCCACCTTGGGAGAAATTCTATGTTGACACATGGTTTGATGGAAAGGAGTATGGACCCTTGGAGATAGTCCATCCTGACTCCAATCCCTTGGTACTAAGTCTCATCTCATGGGAATATATATACGTATACAAGCTTTCAAAATAGAGATTTCAATACTTCAAGTCAAAGAAATGCAAAGTTGGCTAAAAAGCCCAAATCATATTTCAAGTCTTTCCATAATTAGGCTAAAAAGCCAAACAAGAGTTTCAATAATCATATCCAAAGACCAATGTATAGGAGTAGCTCATTCTAACATAACAATATGGTATAAAATACCCAAGATGCTCATAGAGCCATATCAAAACAAGATGTGATCACATTCTAGTCAATTCCCATGTCTTACCAAGATCAAGTCAAGTCAAGTCAAGAGGGTCAAAACCCTTATCAAGAGTTTCATCAAGTCAAGCCTTTCATGCTCATGAGTGCAATGCATGAATGAGCAATGAATAGCATGGGCAATTGAGTTCAACATTTAAATCATTTCAACAAAATAGCTTCATACTCAAAACATAATGAAATCATCAATGAAAATCATTTCAACAAAATAGCTTCATACTCAAAACATAATGAAATCATCAATTTAAAGCATAATTCATACTATCCATACTTGAATTGAAGAACAAAGAGGACATGCATTTTTGAATCTTCATAAAATCAATGGAATTCAACAATTAGGGGATTAATCCACATTGAATTTTACATTTAAATGCAGTCCATAACTCAATTGAATTGAATCATTCATAGTCTAAAAGACCCAATTTCAAAGTAAGTAAAATTTATCAAAAATTGAAGAAAAAAGGTTTTGGGTCTTCATGGTTGAAAGGAGAACCATGAATCAATCCCACATACCTTGATTAATCAAGAAGAGCATGAAGAATTTAAAGAAGAGTTGAGCCTTCCCTTGATTCCCAAGCTAGTTTTCAATGGAAATTTGAGAGCAACTGATAGAGATTGAGAGGATTTTGAATTAAATGACAATAAAAAGGCCTAAATCAGGAGTTTATGAGGGTTTAAAAATTCTAAAATGACCTTCAAATTAGTTAAAAATTATCATGAAACCATTAATGAAATGAGGAAGAAAACTAGAACTGTCACTGACGAAGGCTACTACATGAACCATGTAGTGACTCACGGTCCGTGAACTCTACCGTGAGGTCTCACTTGACGACGAGCTTCAATCTAGCAACGGATAGAAAAATTTGAAACATCACCTACATAGTAAACTACACGGACTGTGAGGGTCCACACAATTCGTAAGCCTCTCGTGAAGCTATACTTGGAACTAACTTTTTCCACGAACATTTCATACTTAGAAAAATTCTCTTCTCGCAACCATACGACTAGGCACACGAACTGTGAGGCTTCACTCAGACCATGAGGTGGTCCGTGGAGCCTCTCATAGCTTGAGCCTTGGATGCTTAATGGAACACCAAATGGACGGGTTCACAATTCTTGATCCTCCACACGGCCTGTGATCCCCACCTTCAAGACAATGTTATTTTTGGAACGTTATCCTTAAACATAGAATCAATCTATAGGCCAAGGACATCTTGAAACACTTCGCTATGCCTCATGAGAGGCTACATGGCCTGCCTCATGGACCATGAGGCCACATATGGCCTGTACGCCTTCCATGAGGCAGTGCCTTACCCAATACCTCTCTTCCCTTTTTCAAAATGCTTCCCTGTGCAGGTAGTCTCACTATGAAAGCCATAACTTCCACATCCAAACTCTGAATTGAGTGAAACTAAGTGTGTTGGAAAGATAACTCAAAGAGCTTTAATTTGAGAGGTCGTATCCTATGCAGTTCATACTATACCAAGAGATATGATCATTTAAATTCAGTACTCCCATAAGACATCAAACAAAACTTATCCAATGCTATTTCTTCCGGGACGATCATACAAGAGAGGCTCGAAAAACTAAAAATCTAACCAAGATAGATTCAGATCAGTCTTAAAACAATATTACAAGGTTCAGAAATTTTCGAGTTGTTACATTAAGTGTAGCCACAACCGTAGCAACTGCCACATCTTCTTATGTGCTGATATTGCATCACTTTGAGTATTATAGTACCTATCATATGCACTACTTATGTGTAAATTAAATAAGCAGCTGGTGGTAATGTATCTGTAATTGTCGGATATTCTGAGCTTTATCTTTTTATGGATATAGTAAAAGACTACATCAATGTGTTGCATAGGTGATCAGACAAAGGCCAATAATAATCATCGTTAGATATATAAAAAAATAAATAACATAATTATGTATCACATATGTGTAATAATTATGAATCGTATATATTTAAATACCTCATTAGTTCAATATTTATTCTTTTGAGACATGGTATAGGATCAATTTTTATCTTGTGGAAATGCAACAACAAAATCCATAAAATCAAATTCAAAAGAAGTTGATTTTGCTCTATAATGATTTCCATTTGGTTTCTGGACAGTTAAAAAATATTTAGTTATACTTTATTATATAATGAACTAAAAGAATTAAAAGTTGTTAACTAAACTTACTTGTTTGCATGTATTTTAAGGCGACCTTTTGCAATCCAGACGTGAAACTCTTCCATCAATTCAGATGGATACTGATAACATATCCTGAATCCTTCAAATTGAAATTTCTAACACACATCGGGTTGCATCTTCTGTTTTTCCTTTTCACTAGATCCAAACTTGTTCAAATATAGAGATTGAAAAAACTTTGATGAATTCCTTTGCCGTTGAGTAGAGGTAGCAGAGATGTGTAAAATAATTTCTTTCCCTATGATATCTAAATGCTTCGGACTATCTAATATAATGTCCTCATATTATTCCTGAGTAACAGCGTTCAAAGGCTTGACATCAATTGAAGTATGAAAATGGAATATATTTTTGGCTAATTCAATCTCAGTGTTAGATAAAATGGAAGTTGATGTGGTGGAATCCTGTTGATGTAAGTTTAGTTGTAATAAAGCAAGTTCTACTGGTAAAAAAAGTATATTGAGTAAAAACGTTTACCATTTCATCATTCTTTCTTGAATTTTCTTGCACTCTAGATGGATCGTATTTTATTGTTATTGATTCTTCAGTTAGTCCTGGTACATCACTAACTGAGGTTAGTGAAGTTGTTATTATATGAATTATGACTTATACATCATGTAGTTCAAAGAGTGATACATTAGTTATATGCAATGGGTGATACATTGATTATAACTAATAATTGTTTATGATGCTCAAAATAATTATAGATGGTTACCTAGATAGAATCATGGTGTGTTGTATGGTGATAGAATCATGGTGTGTTGTATGGGGAGGTAGTGTTAGATCCTCAGTTGGTTGTAGAATCATTGGTGTATCATCAACCTAAAATTAAAGAATATAGATTGATTCAATGTAATGATTGTTGAGAATCAGAGTATTACCAACTGAAAGATCTATAAAAAGATTCATTAAATAACACTAGGTCATGGTACATTGATTTAACATGATTCATCATGACTTAAGAATGAATGAAGCATATTGCAGTATATCCTAATACTTGATACACCAGTATATTATTTGATTCATCATATTTATGAATGAATTATTCATTATTCCAAAAACAAATTATAAAACATAATACACTAACTGAAAACATCTCCATGACTGATGATAAAACATAATTTTAACATGTATCATTGTGAAAAAATATATAATAAATCATTTAGCACAAAGAAGGAAAAAAACTTACAGTGACATGTTTTGCCTGAGGAGCATTTGGTGTTACATGTTCCTTTGGGTGTTGAATGTTGGATGTGTCATCATCAACGTACAATCATTCAAATATTAGTGACACTATAAATTTTACTTAAATAAGTGTATCAAAATATTAAAAGATTAAAATAGTGGATACCTCAACAGATTCTCTAGCATCACCTGTGTCAGCAACTGTCTCAACATTAACAACATTGGGATCAGTCATGATCACATCAATAATTGGGGGTGCTTTTGATTATTTTGGTGTTTGATCATCCCTAAAAGATTCATCAACATGAGAGATTCGACCACACTCACCCCCTTGGTTATGAGCTGAGGTGCCAGCACGATCCATGGTCTACAATGTAGAACCATCAATTAAATCAACCACTATATATAATGTATTATTATATAAGAAAACATACCTTCACGAATGGGTGAACACCCAGAGAAATTGCATTCAATAATGCAGTATGATTTGAGTGATTGTTTTCTTCCAAATGACTGAACTTCTAGTCAATCTTATCAAAAAATAAAACATTACTTACATGGATCATGATAAAACATATATGTAAATAGATATATAAAAAAGTTTGGCAAAATTTATATATTTATTTAAATATCTTTTGATTTCCTTGACAGTTGTTGTGTTCATTTTTTTCTTTGGAACAGATGGATGTTCAGGATGAATGGAAGGACCTGCAATCGAATTTTTGGAAGTTCTTTTTACTTTCTTCGGGATTGGGGCAAACTCCTCTGTTGAAGGATCATTGACTTTTTCAGGAACAACTTGTACTGGAGTTGAGTTTTTATTGCCAGCATTCCTTATTTTTTTGGAGGTGGTGGAGAAGATTTTCCACTAACACGCTTAGACTTTCTTATTAAATGCTCTAGGGGTTCAGAAGTAAAGTCTTCAAACTCTAAAGATTCTATGTTTTTGGGTTGACTACTTAAAGGTAATACTTCACTATCAGGTATGTATTCAACTCCAGGCAGGTCAAATGTAGCAAGTTCATCATGTGTAGGCACAATAATTGTGCACTTATGCTGAAAAAAATAAAAATACATAAATTATTTAATAAACACTGCATAGTGTATCATGTTTCCTGATTCATCATGATACTATGAATCAAGTGTTCTGATTCAAGAAATTCTATGTGTATTATGTACATTGATGCAAATAATCCATGTGTATCATTACTATATAACAACTGCATAATAAAATCCTCATACATATCATGCATTTAGATTCATATACATTCATGGTGAGCACTTTATATGAATCATGAATTCTGAATCAACAATATATTTATGAATCATGAAGTCTAATTCAATTGAATCCTATGTACTATCTGAGCCAAATGCTAAAATATTCAAGTAATATAATGAAAATACACTCTATGAACAACTCTAACATGTTGTAAAAAGATATTTTATACGAAAAGTAAAAATAATATCTCACTAAATATATTAGACAGGAAACTGTCATGTTTTGGCTTCTTTCCAACCACTGTCCAGTTCAAAAGTGTAACAACCTAGATTTTTGAAAACCTTGTAAAGGTGATTTTGAACTTATTCTGGTTGGTTAATGATCTCAAGGAATCCTTCCTAAGTGGTAATGTTCAAAGAAATTAAATTTGGTTAAATTTTGCATGTGAACCGTTGAAGAGGGATGACTTTAAATGGTTATATCTCTCTGCAAAAATAGAACTGGGTGGTACATGACCTACCAAATTGAAGCTCTTTGAGTTATCTTTACAACACTTGGTTTCACTTGATTTGGAATTCGAATGAAGAAGATATGGCCCTTTTAGTGGGACTGCCTGTGCAGGGATTCTTTTTGTAAACTGACTAAGGCATGTCACCATGGGGGCCTTCACGGGCCGTGTTCCACTATATGATCCGTGAAGAGGCCCGTCTGGGCTCTCACGAGGTGTGGTAAGGTGTTTTGTGATGGACTTGACTTAAGGATTGGTTCTATGTATATGGTTAGTGTTCCAGAATCTGCGTCAACGAAAATGAAGTCTTCACGAGTCGTGTGTCTATTGATGGTCCATGAGGCTTTCCATGAGAGTGAGGGAAGCCAAGGTCATTGGCCAAGTGAGGTCTCACGGACCAGTTCATGGTCCGTGTGAGGCCTTACGATCTCTGAGGTCCTCCGTTTAGGTCTAGGAGTGTAAATTTTCTAAGTTTGGAATTAACATCTCGAACCTTCGTCAGCGAAATATTTTCTAAGTGTTGCTCCATGGACGGGTTCACATCCCATATACCTTCACACTGTCTGTGAAGTTGACCATTTGCATGACCTCTATCAGCCTTCTTAAAGATTATTTATTAATAGTTTAATTATAATTTTTGTGTTTCCATAAGGTCGTTTTAGTCATCCTAAGCCTTCCTAAACCCATGAATTAGCCTATACACCTTCATTCTATTCAAATTCATTCAACACATAGAATTATATTCAAACTCTCTCTTCTAAAAGCTCTTTTTCAAGTGTGGGTTGAAGGTTTAAGTTGAAATCCAAGGGAACCTTCTTCTTCAATCATTCTTCTCTTTAAAGATTCTAGTTAATCAAGGTATGCGGGATTGATTCATGGTTCTCCTTTCAACCATGAAGACCCCAAAACTCTTTTACACTTGAATTTATGAAATTAAGCTT
>JBCEWC010019233.1:0-11532 GCA_038996855.1 Solanum aculeatissimum
AGAGTTTATAAAGGCGAAAATGAACCTAGGAATAAGTAAAATTACCATTGAACCAGTAAGAAAAGGGAGAAGATAACTGAAACAGTCGCTGATGAAAGCACCCAAATGGTCCGTGTAGTGGCTCACGGACTGTGAACCCTACCGTGTGGCTTAACTTGGTTCATGTCTTGGCTTGAAATCTTGGAAGACTTTCTAGATCACTCCATGATAGGACTCACAATCCGTGAAACTGCACACGAACCTTACACTAGTCCATGGAGCTTCATTTGGTTCAGAGTCTTGGCCCTGGTGTCTAGGCAGTCACTGGACCACTCTACGAAGGCCCCTCACGGACTGTGAGGCATCACACGAATAATGAAGTGGTCTGTAGATCTTCACTTGGTCCGGGGCCTTGGTACAACACCCTTGAAACTCACTAGATCAGTCCACGGAGGGTCTCACGGGTTGTGATCCTCTATATGGCCCGTGGTCCCTCTCATAAGGCAGTGCCTTAGTCCCAAAATAGCTTCCCATTTTTTTCACAACACTTTCGTACACGAGCAGTCTTATTGTAATCGTCATAACTTCCACATCTAAATTCTGAATCGAGTGAAACTAATTTCGTTGTGAAAATAACTCAGAGAGCTTCGATTTCATATGTTGTGACCCATACAATTCATCTTATGCCAAGAGATATGGCCATCAAAAATTAGTCCTTCCACACAGTTCCATACAAAACTCCACCAACACGATTCCTTTGAACATGGCCACTTAAATAGAATCCATGATCATCACTAATCAACCATAAAAAGTTTGAAATGGATCTTGACCCACCAATACGAAGTTTAAAAATTTTCAAGTCATTACATGAGAGCAGCAACATCAACACTGCTTGTGCTTCCTCCGCCTGACACTACTGAGGCGGTTGTTGATTTATTTTCTCTTGAGAAACCACCACTTTTCACCCTCGGGAAGAAGACTCATCTTGAGGATGATAATCAATATGCATTGAGGTGAGAGGCAGAGTTGATAGAGATGCAACAGTTCAAGGTTGCTAGGCGGGGCTCTATTACAAATGAGTAGGCTCAGCATTCTTGTGAGCTTAAGAAAGTGAGAGGTGTTGGACCCTCCGGACATACTGCTACTATTGAGGAGACCACCAGGCAAATTGAGGGTGGTCAGACATAGTCAAACCCCGACTCTTAGGTGCCTAAGTATGTTTTGTCTTACCCCTATTCTTTACTTTGTTATATTTTATGCATTTAGGACAATGCAAATCTTCTTTGATTGGGTGTGGGTAGTTATAGGCCTTGATAAATTCTGAGTAGCCAAGACCTATAACTATCCTAATTCTGAGTTTGAGGGCTTTTCTTGCTTGTGTTCTTTCCCTAAGGACATTTATTTTCTATTAAACCGACATGTTTAGGATGTGTAAGTAGTATTTGTAGCATCTTGTACTAACTTTTGTGGTATATATGTTAGTTTTTATGGAAAACTGATACCCATTAAATTTTCATGTTAGGAAGTTTTGATAACAACCATGTAAATTTGGTAATTGACAGTGCTTGTTCTGATAAGTTGGGGTTTAATTATGATGAAGAGCATGATCTGAGAGTCCGTGTTGATAGTGTAATCAGTGGCAAGTGTGTGTAAGCTTCTTTGCAAAATTCTTATGTTATATTTTAATTCAGAACTTGCTCTGTTACTCTGATTGACACTGTAGGTAAATTGATTAGGAAAGGAGTCCACTTAGCCTAAAAGACCAATAAAAATGCATTGTGTATCTAGCCTAAAGGACCAACCAAAATGCATTGTGTACCCTTGATCCTAAACTTTTAGCTTTACATATACCCTTTTCTTTGTAAACACCTAAGTAACCAGGCTTTTTTTAATGTGAAATCCTGAATTTGGCCCTAATTCTTTCTTGAATATTGTGTACCTTGACTTAGGAAAAAATCCTAAGTTAAGGGTGGCTACCAAAAGTGGCCCTGGTTCATAGGTTGGATATTGTGCACCTTAACTCAGGCCAAAAGCTTCAGTTGAGGATGGTTGGTGCAAGGGAAATCACAGTAAATAGGGTGGAAGCTAGTGATACATGAAAAGAAGGGGAAAATATGTTATAGGTGCAAGAAAAATGAAAATGCTTAAATAATGATCTAAAAAGAAAAAAAATGTGAAAAAACAAAAGGCAATGAGCTTAAAAGTTTAAGTGAGGCACCCAAACAAGTTTACAATAGGAGAACGGAGAAATAAGTCAAAAATAACAATGTTGGTAGGGCAAAAGTATAGAATAATGTAGTGTCAAGGAGGGTCATTATTTACTATGTTCCTAAAACATCATACCAAAGCCTCTAATGCCTACTTTACAAGCCTAAAAAGTCCTAGAGTGATCCTAGCCCAAGTAGTCAAAGGTCATGGTCATGAGTATAAGGTCAAGCATATGGTATTGAGCATAGTGTTTGAATATTTGTTGTGAGTATGAGAAATTTTGTTAGTCCCAAGAATTGAATTTGAAAACACTATCATGAGTGAGATATGGGACTTCTTTTTGTAAGGGCACTGGAAGTACACTGTTGATTCTAGCCTATTTCAGTAATTGTGGCTTATCTGTGGTTACTTTGCTTGTCATAGTTGCGCTGTCATATATATTGATCTGCATTAGTTTGTTTGATGGTTGTTTGATATGCACATATGTGTTAGTTTGGGTATGTAAGATTGATTTTGAGATTATGTATGCCATTAGATTGAGGTTTGTGTATTTCTACACTGCTTATGTAGATTGAGTCTGTCACTTGAGGACAAGCAACAATTTTAAGTTAAGGGTGTTGATGTGCTGCCAAAATATAACACTTTTGATACTTAAAACTTAGAATTTTGTGTGTTCTCAAAATGATGTTAGTGGATTTGATATGTTTTTATGTTTATTTTACAAGATTACAGGATTCGATATGATTTTGGGCAAAGTGTTGTAGGACTGCAATTTTTGGTGATTTACAAATAATTCTATGGGTCGTGGTTCATTCCACGAGCCTTAGGTTGGTTTCGTGAGTGAAATTTAGTGAAGGGCCAATTGTCAGAAGTTACATCCATGGACTGTCAGACGAGCCATAGAATATTTCATGAGTCGTGGATTAGTGTCATGCCTAGAGGAATAGATTTTTATGAGTTTCAGATAATCTGTTAGACGAAACCCTCCATGGGTCATAAGTCAAAAGATGGCCCGTAAGAAGGTCTCATGGATTTGATGTTTGTTTTTGAAGATGCAAAGTACGAAGACCAGGTATGGGTCGTGGTTCCTATACAACCCGTAACATAGTCCGTAGAAGTTGACAAATCTAGTTTTTCTATTTTATTTTAAATTAGTATTTTAGTTATTATAAATAGGATTTTAGGTTTTTTTAGAAGAGAGGATGTACCAGATAGAGAAAAATAGTAAAGAGACGCACGAGAGAAACACTTTGAGAACTCATAGTTTGTGATTATTACATTGTGATTTCTTCTGGAGAATTTGGATTTCTTGGCCTTAAATTCATTATTGTAAGTGTTTAATTATGCTACTT
This sequence comes from Solanum aculeatissimum, assembly GCA_038996855.1. Taxonomy (NCBI): domain Eukaryota; kingdom Viridiplantae; phylum Streptophyta; class Magnoliopsida; order Solanales; family Solanaceae; genus Solanum; species Solanum aculeatissimum. Next base: position 3,540 of record JBCEWC010019233.1, read on the forward strand.
TTTAACATAATTTCTTCATCTACAATGATCATGCATAGCTAAATCCACCACTTGGATTGTGGGAATCATGACAAACTAACAAGGTAAAATCGAATAATCCATAATTCTTGGAAAGTGTGTAGGCATGTATTAATTATGCCCTTCTATGTGAATATATTTAATGGTGGACAACATTAGAACTTATCCTAATTCTTATCGACTGGATCAAGGTGGTAAGGAATGGGGAAAGGGGGTAGTTAATAGGACTCGATGTGATCCCTGTCGTTTACTCAACCAAAGTAGATCAAGGGGAGGTTGTACTGGAATAAAAGGTAAGCGTTAGTAATGTCACATTGTGGGGATGGATCAAATCATATAGTGAAATTTACCTCTCACCTGGATCAAAGAGTTTGGTAAACTTAACTTACTGTTCTACATGCTACACACTAGAAAAGATTATGATTATCTGGTGATACTCAGTTTGGAATTCATGGAGAACACAATACCCTAGTTACTTATCTCACTGATTTCACCATACTTGTTTTTAATTTAGGTTTACTTACTACAATTATAAAATTCCCCCTTTCGGGAGATAAGTAGGTTAATTCAACTCAAATTACTTTTAATTACTCCAGGTCTAACCATATTCCCTGTGGGATCGACCCTAACCTCAGTTAGTCTATATATTTTGACAATGACCGCTTATCCTTTAAGTTGAGGTGTAGTTTGGGCGACATCAAGTACCATTTTTCAAAGATTCTTGATCTTCTCCTTCTCCTCTTTGCAATCTGTTTGATAATCATGTAAGTTTCTCCATCTCTTCGATTTTCTCATTTTCTTATTGTCTTGAAACTGATTCGAACTTATTTCCAGTGCTCCTTGTGATGCTCCTCCATGGCCTTCCTCGCTCCATTTGGAAAAGAAGATATCCATCACCATAAGGCTTGATGTGTAAGTCATCCTCCTTTTTCTCATGTTCATGTTTATCTTTCCTCTCCTTGCAAGCTTCAATTAATCCCCTTCTGCAGCAGCTGGTGTTCTCTCCATTGTACCCTTGAGATGCATGAACCTCCTTTTCAACTTATATTCTGGTTGCCTTATTTTGGTGCTATTTCTCACTATTTTTTAAGGATGCACTGACGAATAGTACACAACCTTTTGCTAACACACGTACTGAACTATGGTATTAGATCTGCCTTTTGTAAATTCCTGGTAATTAGCTGATTCTTGTACTATAAATGGGACTCTAACATTTAGTAACGGTATCCTGTAATTAACTGGGATTGTACCTATGTATAGGTCTAGTTTTAATCCTAATGTAAGGGGTAGCTTGTTTTGCCATGTTGACGATCTTTCTGCTTTTGCTAGATAGTTGCATGAATTGGTTGTACTGCTTTACCTGCACTACATCTATAGCTTCATTCATAATATTATCTAATAGTTGATGGATTATGTCTTATATCTCCTCAATTACCTCAATCAATTCCCATGAACATCTGCATTCACCCAAAATCATAACCCTTATAATTCTTGAGTCTATTTGCAGTCTAACCCTTTGGTAATTCCTATCTCTGCAATGCCTTAAGGCTTGTAGCACTGCCATAGATTCAACTTCAGAATTAGTGCTTATTCCTATGCTTTGGCCTTCAGCATAAACTAGATTTCCTTCCCAATCCCTAAGACAAAAATCAGATACACTTTTTCCAGGGTTGCCTCTACTATCCCCATCTGTATTACATATCATCCACCCCTCATCTGGCGGTTTCCAACTCAGTTTATGATAATACAACTTAGGTATGTAATTCCTCAAACTATCAATCATCTTTGACCATTGACTAGGTACCATCCTTATCCATGGAAAATTTTCTTTAATTAAAAATTGGAGAGTCTTCTGACATTGATGAACCATCCATTCAAAAGAATATTCCTTTCCATGTCTCCTAACAATCCTCTTTTTCCACAGTTCTCACATTTTTTTGGCAAGGATTATCCAGGTAATTTGGCTAGCCTTAGTTGAGGTCTTCATATTCCACCATGTATGAATAATTTGCCATAAATGCACTCCTTCCATATTGAAACTTACACAAGAAGCAAAGTACTTCCATAGCTTCTGAGCTATGGAAGCCGTTAGAAATAGATGTTCCATTGTTTCCTCCTTCTCTTCCTCACAACAATAGCATTTGGAGACCCCACTGATTTTTATTTTCTTTAGAATGTCATCAGTTGGTATCCTTCCTTTAAGCACTTTCTATAGGAAAAAACAAATCTGAAAAGGCATTCCCTTGCACCATATTTTGGAATTCCATTCCTTTTTAGGTTTCTTTCTCCTAAGAATGCTATATGCTGATTTTATTGAGAAATCTCCAGTTGTGTCACCTATACACCAAGGTTTTTCACACATTCTCTCTTGCCTTGGTTTAATACTTTCAGTAATAAAATCAGCCATTTCTTCAGAAATATATCCTAGCAACTTCTCCCTGTTCCAAGCTCCATCAGATATTATATCCTTGACCTACAACTCCTCATCTATCTCAGTCTGGTCCTCTATAAAGTATAGAGCACTCAATTTAGTCCAATTATCAAACCAAAAATTTAGTGTTGCCTGATTTAATCTGCCACCATATCTCATGTTCCACTTCATCTCTAACCTTCATCATGTATCTCCAAACTTCTTATGCCCCTCTACTGGAAACAATTACTAGGTATAGCTTTTTACAATATTTGTTCCATATGAATTCAACCCAGAGAGACTTAGTTCCACCCTAAAAATCCACCATAACTTGGAAAATAGTATCTTGTTAATATCATGAAGTGATCTAAAACCCTAATCCCCTTCCCCCTTAGGATAGCACAAGTCTACCCCATTTAACCCAGTGTTTTCCACCTATGTCATCATTACCACCCCAGAAATATTTTGCCAATAGTTTATGCACTTGATCAATGACTTTTTTTGGAGGGTTTGTTACTGATAGGAGATATTTAGGGATAGATTGTTATACATGTTTGATAATAGTTTCCTTACCTCCAAATGATAGTAGCCTACTATGCCAAGATAAAACCCTTCTTGTTATCTTCCTTAATATCTCCTCAAAATAACAAGCTCTTTCTCTCCCATAATACACTGGAAAACCCAAGTATATGAATGGAAAATTGCGCTGACTGATGCCTATCAATCTTCTCAGCCTGATAGCAATACTTATAGGAGTATTATCATGAATATAGTAGTGGCTTTTACTTTTATTAACCTTCTGCCCTGACACCCTACTCATAATCCCTTATAACTTTCATTATTTTAATAACATAGTTCTTATCACCCGACCCGAAAAAGATTATGTCATCTGCATAAGCCAGATGATTAATCTTTGGTCTCTATTTAGGAAGCCCAAAACCTTTATACTCACAATCTTCATTCAAATTATTCAAACTCCTTGATAATACCTCAACCAAAATAATAAAAAGAGTGGGTGACAATGGATCACCCCGCTTTAACCCTTTAGATGACTTAAAAAAGCCATAGGACTTTCCATTAACTAGCACTAAGTACCAGTTATTAGAAAGCAGTCTCCACACCATATCAATAATACATTTTGAAAACTTAACACCTCTGTTAGAAAAATCCATGATACCCTATCATATGTTTTCTCCATATCTAGCTTTACCACCACATTTACATCCCTATTTCTTCTATTTATATTCCTAATTATCTCCTGAGCAAGTAACATATTTTGGCAATATGTCTCCCTTTAACAAACCCTGACTAATTCTGTGAGATTATTTTTCCAATCTTTCATGCAGAGTTCTTGATATAACTTTATTAACAAAGGACCTCAAACTTATAGGCCTTATGTCTGAAAAAGATTTTGTCATTTCCTTCTTAGGGATCAATACCAAATTCATGTGAGTTACAAATTTGGTCAGCTCATGTCCATAAAAAATTGCCTTCACCATATTAGTAATATCATCTCCAATTATATCCCAACATACCTGGAAAAAAGTTCTCGTAAATCGATCAGGTTCACAGACACTATCTCTATTTAGATTGAAAACCACTATCCTTACTTCATCCTTTTCAAGCATTTTTGTCATGTAGTCATTGTCTTCTTCATTGATAAAGGTTGGTATCTGCTCCAACATGGAATATCATCATTATCATTATCCTCCTTAAATTGATTTGTAAAGTATTGCAGTGTAGCTTGCCCAATTTGACCTTCTGTATTCACCAAGACACCTGCTCATTTAGAATCTCAGAAATATGAAATTGTTTCCTCCTCCCCTTCACATAGGAGTGAAAAAACTTTTTATTCCTGTTCCCATCTTTTAGCCACCTCATCCCTGATTTTTGCTTCTAGAACTCCTCTTCTAATTTTAATAATTTATGGAGTTCAGCCTCTAATTTTTTTAGCTCAGCTCGATTTGCAGCACAAGGATCCATCTCCAGTTGAACTTCTTTCACTCGAATAATGTCTTCAATAGTGGATATTTGTAAAGTATTTTTTAACTTTCTTCATCTTCGCCTACAATTCATTAAAAGGGTTTCCAAAAAAATCCACTTTCTAGTTTTCCTTAACAATATCCTTAAACTTTTGGTGCTTTGTCCAAAAACTCAAGAATTTAAAATGCTTTCTTATAAGCTCTTGATCCGTATTACATATAAGGTGCAAAGGGGCATGATCAGATCCTTGCCTAATAAGATGAGTGACTTTAGATGCAAGAATTAGATCTAGAAAATTTTGATTCACCAAAATTTTGTCTAGTCTTTTATATATACAATCTCTATCAACTCTTTTATTCCACCAATTGTATTTACTCTCTGTGAATTTAAGCTCCTCCAACTCAAAGTAATTAATAAAAAAATCCAAAATCAATAGCCTCAGCCTGTTCAAATAATAATCCTCCAAGATTCTCATCCTCATTTAAAATTACATTGAAATCCTCCCAATAATCCAAAGGCAATTACAGTCCTCATTTAGCTCTGCAATTCATCCCACAACTCCAATCTCTCTATTGCACTACACCTTGCATAAATCCCAATAATCTAGAAAACTCTATTATTCCATTTGAACCTGATAGTAACATATTGGACAAAATTAGTCACAAATAATACTTCGTAGTCTTCTCTCCAAAAGTATCAAATTTTAGTTGAGGGATTGACCCCTGCGTGATTAAACCTCAATTGGACTCTATATTGTTTAATATGAGATGAATCTTGAAAAGACCCCATTAATGCAATAAATGAATAATGATTATGTCTATTCAGGTCTATTAGTCTATCCTTTGAGTTTTGAGTGTTAATAGATCTAATGTTCTAAAATAATATTTTTTTCAATCATTGTTCACTAGATGAGATCTTATCTCATCTACGTCTTGTCTTCACTTGAAGTGGGATAATGGATCTACCCTTGTTAGCATAATTCTTCAAGCTAGATGTGTTTCTTGGTGACAGATCACCAGTCTTACTAATTTGTTGAATATTATAATCAATATCTTCATCCTCTTCTTTATGCTTTCTCTTCATAATTTCCCCTTCATCGTCTTCAATCAAGTCTGGTCCTTTTTTATTTTTACAAAGGGTGTGACTAGCACTCTCCTCACCCATATCCTTCACATTGGCAATGCCTTGTGCACCTTTACCCAGTAAAGCCTCTTCATCATTTCCTTATTGAAATCTTGTTGAGAATTCCCACTACTCACCTCTTTAATCCCCTCCCCCTTGTGACCCATGTTTCCACATCTACTATGTCATCTTTGTTAATAAGGCCCTCATTATTTTCTTCAATTGGTGCTTTTTGCACCACCTTCTTCCCCGTGTTGATGTTCGACCCTGATTTAGGAGTCTTCTCAGTGACTTATTTTCGCACCACATTCTTCCCTTTATTATTGCTCGACCCTGCTTCAAGAGTCTTCTTAATGACTTCTTTTTCCTTCTCTTTTCCTTTGGCTTGTTCCACCTGCTCTACATCTTCCTCCTTATTCTCATCCTGTAGAGCCACAAACTTATTTTTAAAGATAATATCAGTGTCATTCTTTCTTTAATGTTGGTCCCCCTTGCTGAGTACGCTGGTCCATCATGGGGTCTTTTGCTTTATCAGTTTCTTTACTCTTCCCGTCATCTCTTATATTATCTAACTCCTCCTTCTCTTTTGTTACCTCTCCCCTATTCTGCTTTTTGTCTCCTTGCAATGCCCTATCTCTGTTTTCAGTATATAGCTCTGGATGGAAACATAACATTGTTGTTCATCGTGTCCTTGTATCATGCAATTCTGATAGTATTTCGGTATATAGTCATACTTATGGTAATCCACCTTTCAATAATCAAGTCCTCCAATTTTCTCACCCCAATTTTGATCCTTTTTGGAAATTCTTTCAAGAGATCTACTTCTACTTTGACCCTAGCACAACTAGGCCTAGTTTGGTTTTTAGTAGCTAAATCAACTTGCAAAGACTTGCCTACTGCACTTGCTAATGAGAAGATATCTTCTTCACCAAAAAGGTTTGGTGGCAACGATGAGAAAGAAATCCATGCTACCGCAATTGTAGTTTCTTCTTCCGCATTGAACATCGAGTCCCACTTGAAAGTTCTCATCGGGAAAGAATTGCTCTTTTTATTAATATAGAAGGCAGACTTTGATAATAAATGCACATAATCCTCCAGTAGTGATGCCCTAATCAAGACTTGCCTATTACATAGTAAACCAATCTTCCACTCCCTTTTTAATTCACATTATTTTGGAATCACTTTTTGCAATTCATGAATATCTGGCCACCCATATGAAAACTTACCAATCACAACGTATTCTACGTTTTTGTTTATTACATTTGATCAATATCCACTTGATCCCAAATTACTTGTGGTTCACCATGCAAATAAGATACAGACTTCATTGGCATCAATTTCACTTGAGCTTTAGATTATTTCAACATATCAGCATACAATTTAACTAGTAAAGGTGGTCCCCCATCCAAAGGTGGGAGTCCACTGGCCGGAGCGACCATGGACTGTGATTTTAGATGAATTTAGGGTTTGACAGCGGCCTAGGATTTTCACGAGCTAGAGAGCATTTTCGGAATTTTAACTCATTTAGTAAGTTAGTTAAAAAAATATTTTTTTAACTGTTATTATATATCTTAATGATTGTGTATTAAGTTTTTTTAATCTAAATTGAATAAATTAGATAAGTAAATTACTCATGACAACTATTTACTAAAGTTTTTAGTAAAACTTTTACAACTCCCATAATTTGGGTAACTAATTTTAATATATCCCCACCATTTGCAAAATTATAAAAATTCCTAAAAAATGTGTTTATCGGGATACACTACATTATACATGATTCACAGGTACCGATTCATAGGATTTCAGTTAGAATTAAAAATAGAAAGTAGATGCAATCCTAAATTTAAGCTAAACAGACTCTAACCAAAGTCAATCTCTAAATTTTAGAAGTAATCCGTTTCAAAAATTCAAAAGTTTTCAGATCTTCATCTGTAACAACACATCACAAAAGAGAGACCAAAAATAACGAATATGGTGATTTTATTGAGACATGGTGGAATTTGGGAAAACAACGTCTTTTATTCGCGATACAAGAGTGATGGAGTGGTTGTTGGAGAAACAATCTCATTTTTGAATTTGAAATCAACTATTGCGGCTGAATTGGGGATCGATGATGGATCAAAAGACATAAAAATTAGATATGTTATTGAAGGTAGCTCGTCCCCTATTGTAATCAGAAACAACATGGGTGTGAGAGTATATTTTGAGATAAAGAGGAACAATCGTGGAATTTTAAAACATCCTTTGTGTGTAGATGTAGTTGTGAAGACTAGTAGAGTGATTCATAACTTTGATGCAAAATACGATGAAATTGTGTATGTTGAGGGGAGTTGTCGTGATACACATATTTTTGCCGTAGTTGAATCAAATATTGGTAACTCCTCTTATATTCCAGAAATGGAAATAACAAACTACATAACAGATACACAGAATACAGACGTGAAGGAGAAACAATTGTAT
>JBCEWC010019234.1:0-11532 GCA_038996855.1 Solanum aculeatissimum
TCGATTTTGTTAAATCATTTTGATCCTTAAAAGGTTAATTATTTTGTCTAAATAAAATACAAGTATGTGCATATTTTAAAAAAAAAAATTATAATATGTATTGTTGTAACTTTAGATTTTAAAGATTTTTCCCCATAATTTATTAAATCCAAAAACATATACCATACATTATTTGAATTTCGATAAATTATGGAAACAAATTTATTAGAGATAGAGGTTTATTTTATTCCATAAGAAAATGAAACATAATAAATATTTTTTTTTTAAAAAGAGAGGGTTGTTAGTTTTAAGGATATAAATGAGCCAAAAAGATGAATGAAGGGTATTTTTGGACCCAAAGATAGATGACAGGGGCATTTTAGGCCCAATAGGTGGATGGGAGACATTTTTGTACTATTTTCAATAGTTTGAGGGCATTTTAGGCCCTTCTCCGTAAAATGAATAAAGAAAGTAATGAAAAGGAGATATCACAGTGAGAGCAAAATCAATAGTAAAAGTAATAAAAATAGAGTAGTTATATAAAACTAAAAAAAAAAAAGACAAAGGATAATGTTATATTAAAACAAATCTAAATATTACTAGAGAAGTAGAAACATAATAGTTCAATAAATTAAAATAATCATAAAAAGAAAAGAGAAAAAAAATCAGTCAAAGTGTCAAGCAAAAATAATCAAATAAAACAATAAAAAACAATGGTAGAATTATGGAAGAGGTTACCCATAGATGGAATTGCCCAGTGATTTGGAATGTTCTTCCTGTGCGCGTGGGAGCTTTAAGGTCGTCTGGCTCGGAGTTTTGGTTGTTGTAGTTTGATCTTTTGGTAGCTCATGGTTGGAGCTCGAAGCTTGCAGCTTCGCGATGACCCTCCGGCGGCTAGTTTTGGGTTCATTTCTTATAGATTTTGTTGCATTTTTTGTGTATTTTTTGGGTGGATTTAGGCGTTTTTGTTTGCTACAGGTTCATGGTGGTGCCCGACTGTGATTTCTGGTGGGAGAGAGGTTGTGTTTCCGTTGTTGGTTCAAAGCTTTTGGGACTGAAAATGAAGGCATTTGGGTGGCCTTTTGGCTTCGTTTTTTGACTGGTTATTTGGGGGGTTTTGGTCGGAAGATGGCGACTGATTTGGATGTTATGTTTTGTCTTCATTTTTTGGCAAAATGAGAGAGGGGAGATCTAGTGGTTGTCGGTTTTGGGGTTTTTGGGGCAGTCTTGGTGGAGTTTTAAGGTGAAGGAGAAGATGAAAACGGGAGAGGAGCAGGGGGGCTGCTAGGTCGCTGTTGTGTTGGTTGTTTTTCGATGAGGTGGAGGAGGTTGGTGGCAGCCATGGAAGGGGCTTCTATGGTGATTTTTCCGGTGAGGTGGCCGGATTCCGGTCGATGGTGGCTACCGGAAAGAACAATGGGATAGAGGAGAAGAATATTTTTAGATTTTTTCTAAAATTAAAATGCCTACTCTCATTATTGTGACAATAATTATATACACTTCAAGTTGAATGACCTAAAAATACGAGCTCAAATTATGGCCCGATTACATATCCACATATAATTTTATCTGTGTAAAAAATAAAAATTATTAGATCGCATTAAAATTAAAAAATAATATATGAACAAATATAGTTAATGATATATAAACAAATGTAACTTAACATAAAATAACAATTTAATAAACTAAATTAATATCCTAACCTATAATAAGAATTTAAAAATTAAAATCAATTAAAATTCAAAATTAAACCAATTAAAATTCTACTATTTTAAAAATAAAAGTAATTATCAAAAATTTAATTTAAAATCGTCAAAAGAGTAATTTAAACTATTTAAAAACATCAACACAAACAGTGAATTTTTAAAAAGTGTTGGTTCAAAATTGAGTGTCAACAATTAACGGGCTAAAATTCTCGTCATAGCGGGTGTATCTCACGCACTTGGGCTGCTGGATAGCTGTGGCTAATTGATAAAAAAATATACAAGTTGGAGTGTTTGTTTGTAAATTTTGAAAGTTAGAGTTTCAACTTATGATTTGACTCCAAGTTAAGGGGCTAATTTATGTATTGTGTCTAAGTAAAAATACCAAAGACCTAATAAGTAAATCAAGAACCCATATCAAAAGCACACACCTAACACGGGGATTTTAGCCACACATGCTAGAAATTAGAGGTTCAATACCAAATATTAAAGTTGATATCATGGGTAACAAGATTAAATAGAGAACAATTGATTTACATCAATGGATCTACTCAATTTTTGCTCCCCAAGAGCTTGAAAATCCTATCTACCCTTGTACTCTCAAGAAGAAATATTTTGTGTACAACTACTCTCTTCTCTCTTGTAAAACTAAGACGAATGATATGTACAATGTCCTTTTTAATTTTCTTAAATAGTCCCTGCAAAAGTGTGAGAGTTTGTGCTACAAATTGTCATTCGACGGTCAGGGCCGACCATCGTTGAGCATTCTAGCAATATGCAGAATGTGCACTTGACCATTTTCTCTGCATCCTCTTAAAGCCTTGAGTCTCTACAAGATTTGGCGTTGATACATCACTCCATATTTTCTTTGCATCCTCTCAAATCCTTGAGACTCTACAAGATTCGATGATAATCCATCACTCCGCATTTTCTGGTCGGTGATGCGTCGAAATTTCTTCTACGTCGCCTTTATGACGTGAGCTTAGGATCTTGAGTTCTGCAAAAAAAGGTAGTTTGCATGGCATTTTAGCGATATGCTGAACATATTTGGCGATATCGATTCTGACCGTCTTCTTGGCTTGGGCTTGAGACTTGATCGCTGGATTGTTAGGTGGTCACTCTAAACATTGGGCGATGCGCCGACTGAGTTGGTGATGCCGATTTTGTCTGCCTTTTTAACACTTTACTCCTTTTACAAGTTTCATCAAGTGTTGGCCTCTCACACACTTTTAGTTCCATTTATGAAACATCACAAGCATATTAATCAGTATTTGGAACAAAATAGCACATTGAGGACAATAATTCTTTGCATTCTAAGCCCAAACTGAGTCCAAGATATGGGTCATCAAGTCACCCTCGTGAACTTGACTTCAGATCATTTTTTAGGCTACCTTTTTGTACTCTTAGGCTCCCAAACTTGGGTCGTTACAATATCTCTTCCTTGGGAACATTCATCCCTGAATGTACTTAAAGGCAGTCTCTAAAGAGTAACTCATCACCTCATAACCCAGCATGCATGAAAAATGCAACTTTAAACATTATTTCATAAAATTCACAAAATCTACTTAACATGTCTCAAAATAATCCATAAACATAAAAATAAGTGCATACATCATGTGAAACAAAAATGCAGGGGATTAGACGTTTGAGGAAATATTTCTCAATACCTTAGGCTGAAGTAGAATGGAATAGATACGGATAACACTTCATCATATCTGCTTTCGCTTACCATGTAACACCCTCAACTTTTTGATTTGTCCAAAGCACTTTGACAGATGCAACTTTCTTGTTACTTAGCTTTTTCACTTGTCGGTCTAGAATCTCAATCGATACCTCTTCATAACTCAAATCCTCTTCAATGTTCAAATCATGCAAAGGAACTATGGAGTTTGGATCACCTATAAACTTCCTCAACATGGACACATGAAAAACCAGATGGATTACATGCATCTCATTAGGTAGGTCCAACTCATATGCCACCTTTCCCACTCTTCTCACCACCTTGTAATGCCCTACATACCTAGGGCTTAACTTCCCTTTTTAGCCAAACCAAATCACACTTTTCATAGAAAACACATTCAAGTAGACCCAATCACTAACTTGGAATTCAAGGTCCCTTCTCCTAACATTAGAGTAGGACTTTTATCGACTTTGAGTTGTTTGAAATTTTTTCCTTATTCTTTTAATTTTCTCCATAGCATTTATAACTGATTTAGGTCCTATTAATGTCACCTCGCTGACTTTAAACCACCCAATGGGCGATCTACACCGCCTATCATACAACACTTCAAACGGTGTCATCTCGATACTTGCATGGAAGCTATTTTGTAGGCAAACTTGATAAGTGAAAAATGTCCATTCCAACTTCCCTTAAACTCCAACACACAAGATCTCAACATGTCCTCCAATGTTTGAATAGTCCTTTCGGCTTGCCCTTGGTTTGGGAATGAAAAGTGGTACTCAACTTCATATTTGTACCGAGTCTCTTTTGAAAGAATCTCCAAAATTGAGAGGTGAATTGGACACCACGATCTGATATGATGGACAATGGAATCCCATGCAACCTCACCAACTTTCGGATATACAAATGAGCATAATATTTGACAGTAAATGTAGTCTTGACTGGTAATAAGTGACCTAACTTTATCATACGGTCAACTATCACCCAAATGGAGTTAAAATGTATTTTGGTCTTTGAAAAACCCACTACGCAGTCCATGTTGATCTATTCCTACTTCCAAGTAGGAATATCAAAATCTTATGCTAGGCCACCTGGCCTTTAATGTTCAACATTGACTTGTTAGCAATTGGCACATTCTGACACAAATTAGGCAATGTCCTTTTTCATTCCATTCCACTAATAAATCTTTTTCAAGTCTCTATACATCTTTGTAGTGCAAGGATGAATAGAATATGAAGACTTATGAGCTTCTTGCATTATCAACTTTTTTAACTCACCATCATTAGGCACACACAACCTCCCTTGATACCGGAGCATACCATCTCCCTCTTGTGACAAAATCTCTATCTTTCCTTCTTTCACTAAGGCCTTCAACTCATCTAAGGCGGTATCAAGATCATGCTTGGACTTAACATCATCAATCAAGGAAGCTCTGAACCCATGAAGCACCATTGCACCACTATTTTTGGATTCACCAAACTTTACTCCCAATCTAGCCAACCTATAAACATCTTTGTCCAACTCCTTTTTTCCATTATCTTCAAGGTGAGACACACTACCCATGGAATCTCTACTAAGGGCATCGTCTACCACATTGGCTTTTCCTAGGTGATACTTCACACTCATATCATAATCTTTGAGGAGCTCTAAACATCACTGTTGCCTCAAATTGAGATATCTTTGGGTTAATACATTTTGGAGGCTCTTATGGTCGGTGAAGACATCCACACGAACCCCATACAAGTAATGTCGCAAAATTGTCAAGGAAAACATTACCGTCGCAAGCTTAAGATCATGAGTTGAGTAATTCTTCTCATGCACTTTAAACTGTATTGATCCTTATCATTTTATATTAGCACACACCCCAACCCAATCCTTGATGCATCGCAATTTACAACGAACCTATCATTCCCTTCCGACAATATCAATATTAGGGCTGAAGTCAATCGATCCTTCATATTTTGAAAGTTTTTCTCACACTTATATATCCACACAAACTTTGCTTTTTTTTAGTCAACTTAGTGAGTGGAGACAAAATGAAAGAGAAACCTTGCACAATCCTTCTATAGTAATCGACTAAGCCCAAGAAACTCCCTATGTAGGTGGAAGCTTCGAGCTCATATTGGTCATGGGTTTGGAACGGGAATTGAACTCTATGAGATCGAATCTCCTATTGTTCCTCAGTAGCTCAGTGGTAGAGCGGTCGGCTATTAACCGATTTGTCATAGGTTCGAATCCTACTTGGGGAGATTTAATTGATTCTGAATTCTTTAATTCAGAATAAAGGGGATCGCTTTGCCCGTTAAGAATAGGTAACCCGTTCCCTGTCTTTGTTTCTATTGTATTCTATCTCATCGTATCACATTCTGTTCTGCGAGATTCGAAAATCACCATCAATACCTTGGTCTAGGTCCGAGATAATCCTTTGTAGGAGTCAACGGCTATGGAAAATTTCTCACCACCTCGTTCTTCTAAGGATCAACTTTAATATCATTGTGTGATACCACACCTCAAGGAACACAACCTCATCTAGCCAAAATTCCAACTTGTCAAACTTTGCATAAAGCTTTTGATCCCTAAGGGTTTGCAATACCACCCTCAAGTTCTCCATGTGCTCCTTCTCACCTCGAGAGTAGATTAGAATGCCATCAATGAACACTAAACATATCAAAGTAGGGTTTGAACACCCTATTTATGAGGTCCATAAATATCACCGCTGCATTGGTGAGACCAAATGACATCATGACTCATGCGAAAACTACACCTCTAATTTGAGGATTAAGCGATCGTTGTCAAAATATAGAACCTAACGATGGTTAGCGTCGATCTCACAGGGAATAAGGTCTAGACCTAGAGTAATTATGAGCAATCAGATTGAATTAATTAACTTATTACCCAAAATGGGGTTTTATAGTTTTATAAAATGCAATAATTAAACCTAAACTACAACAATCAATCAAGTGAGAGTGTTGTGAAATCAGTGAGAGAAGTAAACAGGGCATTGTGTTTCCCATGAATTCCTAACTCAGTATACCCAGATAATCGAAACCTTTTCTAGTGTGTAGCATGAAGAACTGGTAAGTTATGTTTACCTAACCCTTTGATCTAAGCGAGAGGCAAATTTCACTATGTGATTTGATCCATCCCTATAGTGTTACATTACTAACCCTTATCTTTTGTCCCAATAAAACCATCTTGTGATCAGCTCAGGTTGATTAGATGAGAGGAATCACATCGATTTCTTTTAATTTATCCTTCTCCCATTCTTTACCCCTTGATCCAGCAAGTAAGAATTAGACGAGCACTAATGTTGGCCACCATTAAAAAATATTCAAATCAAAGGGATAAATTAAGACATACATACATGCACACTTTTCAAGAATTATGAATTATCCAGATTTTACTTGGTTAGTTCTTCATGCTTACCACAACCCTAGTTGTGGATATAGCTATGCATACTCGTTGTAGATGAACAAACCATGTTATGGAATACCATAATTAAACACTTACAACGATGAATTGAAGAATGAGAAAATTCAAAATATTCAAAAGAAATCACGATGTTATAGCTCAAAAGTAACCTTCAAGAATCACAAGTAATGAGTTCTCAATATGTCTCCTCGTGATCTGTAGTATTTCTATCGTGTATCTCTCTAAAAAACCTAAAATTCTATTTATAATAAGTGAAAACCAAATCCGGAAAAACTAGGAAAACTTGAATTGATAAAACAGACGGACAAGGTTACGGGTCGTATAAGAAATCACGATCTGTACCTAGGCTTCGTTGATTGCAATGCACAAAAGTTGTCTTTACTTGTACGAACCTCCTAATGGATGATTTACTAACTTATGACCCGTAAGGAATTTTGTCTGTTAACTTCTGAGAAAATCTTCAAAACTTTGATCCTCTATGCACGATCTTATCCATGACCCGTCATCTAACTTAAGACCCGTAAGAGCCTTTGTCTGATAATAGTTCATCACTTTAATATATTCTTTAATCTTCAGCATAAGAACACACATATGGACCATCAAATGTTCTATGGCTCATCTGACAACTTGAAGCCTAAAAAAATCCACCTTTCACTAGATCTGACCTACGAGACCAACCTATGGCCTATGGAATGAAACACGACCCATAGAAGGACTTATAGATCACGAAAAATACATCAAACCTACCAACATTGCTTTGAGAATGCACAAAATCCTTTAAAGCATCAAAAGTATTGTATTTTGGAAGGACATCAACATCCTCAACTTAAAATTATTGTTTTTCCTCAAGCGACGGACTCAATCGGACTCAATCTATATAAGCGATATAACAACACATTGACCTTAATCTAATGGCATACATCATCTCTAAATCAATCACAGATACCCAGTCAAACTCATCAGTGCATATATTAGACACTTATCAAATAAACTCATATGAATCAAGATACGATAGTGCAACTATGAAAGATAAGACAATGTGAATAAGCAAACACTCACAGAAGCAGTCTAAAATCAACAATACAATTCAAGTGTCCTCACAGAAACAGGTCTCATATCTCACTCAGGATGATATGTTCAAATTCAATGCTTGGGATTGGCAAAAACACTCGCGCTCACAACAAATATTCAAACACTGTGTACAATACCATAGGCTTGCCCTTATACTCATGACTATGACCTTCGACCACTTAGACTAAGATCACTATAGGACTTTCTTAGCTTGTACCGTAGGGTAAGGGGACTTTGGTATGACTTTTTTTGGAACATAGTGACTAATGGTCCTCCTGACACTACGTTATTTCATATTTTTTCCCTATCAATATTGATCATTTTGCCATAATGATCCCTTTTTCTTATTTTACATGCTTTTAGGTGCCTTATTTCAACTTTCAGCTCATTGCCTTTTATTTTCACAAGTATTTTTCTTTTCAGCTCATAATCTAGGCATCTTATTCATTTTTCTTTGACCCATTTTACATTCTATCCTTTTTCATTGTATTTCTACACTTTTTTCTCATTTGGTGAGATTTTTTTGTAACATACATCCTCAACTTAGGCTTTTGGCCTAAGTTGAGGTACACAATATCTAATCTTTGAATCAGAGTAACTTTTGGTAGCCACCCTCAACTTAGGATTTTAGCCTAAGGTGAGGTGCACAATATCCAAGGAAGGACCACAACCAATCTTCAAGATTTCACAAACCAAAATGTTTGGTTACTTAGTTATTTACAAAGAAAGGGTACATGAAAGGCTCAAACATTAGGAACAAGAGATACATGATGCATTTGGTCGGTCTATTTAGGCTAAGTGGACTAATATGAACAACGGTTGAAGATCTTTTCCTAACCAACTAACTTACAGTTTCAGTCAGAGTAACAGGGAAAGTTCTAGATTGAAACACAATATTAGAATCATTCAATATGCTCACACGCACTTAGCACTGAATACAATGTTAACACAGACTCTAAAATCATGTTTTATATCAAAATTAAGCCTTAATTTGTCAGAACAAACATTGTTAATAATTTATTCCACATGGTTTTTATCAAAAACTTATCTAACAACATATCATACAAAAATGGAAGGGTATCATTTTTCAACAAAATAACGTATTTCACAGATATCAGTAAAGTATGCTACTAATACTACTTACAAATCCTAAACATGTCAGTTCAATTGAAAATAAATGTCCTTAGAGAAAGAACATAAGCAAGAAAACCCCGCAGACTCAAAAATTGGGATAGTAATGGGCCTTGGTTACTCATAACTCGCTGAGGTCTATAACTACCTACACCCCATCAAAACATATTTTGCATTATCTTTAATGCAACAAAATAAAGCAAAAGTAAAGCATAGGGGTCAACAAGAACATACTTGGGCACTAATGTCTATATGTGTCTTAGGTTGCCTCCTAAGCTGCGCCTGATTTAGTATCGTGGCATGACTGGAACAACTTAGTTACTCAAACTTCACCAAGTGCCCAAACTTCCATCTTCAAATTATCAAGTCTCTTCATGGACTGACAAATATTGAAGATGACTTCTTCGTCGTTCAATATAAAATTGAGTTGGCCTGACTCCATGTCTAATAGAGCTCATCCAGTGGCTAAGAAAAGCCTTCCCAATATGATTGGGACTTTGAAGTTGACCTCACAATCTAGATTCACGAAGTCTGCGGGCAATATGAAGTTTTCCACTTTGATTAACACATTATAGAGTATCCCCTCAGGCTTCTTCACTGTCCTATCAACCATCAACAAATGCATACTTGTTGGTGTAGGGGCTCCCAAGCCCAACTTCTTGAACATTGCAAAAGGCTTTAGGTTGATGTTGGCTCCTAAATCGCATAATGTCATTGCAAAGTTGACATCTCCAATGGTGTAGTGGATAGTGAATACTCTAGGGTCCTCTTTGTTCTACACCAAGGACCTTGTTGCAATAGCATTACAATGTTGAAGCTCCTGAGAGAGCTCTTGGCTCACTGTTCTCTTCTTCATCACTAGGTCCTTTATGAACTTGGCATACCCAAGCATTTTCTTCAACGCCTCAATGAGGGGAGTGTTGATAGTTAGTTTGCCTCAATATGAATATGAAATTCTGAAACTTACCTTCCTCCTCCTTCTTTTTGACTCTCTGAGGGAAAGATGGTGAAGTCCTAGGTATGGGTTTCAACTTCTTTGGTGTCACCACTTCATTGCTTACCCCATCTTTAGACCTGTCATCTCCAGTCTCTACATCTTTGCTCTCTACCATCTCTTCAAGAACCTCTTCATCATATATAGACATTGGTGGGTCGATCGTATGCTTAGCCCCTCGTGTTGTCACTGCCATGGACTTCCCATTATTATTTTAGATTCGACACTGTGTTGTTTGGCAATGTATCTTTCTGACGCTGGTGCAACTATGTAGACATCTAACCAAATTGTTTCTCTAACTGCCTAATGGCCAAAAAATGAGACTCAATCTTTTAATTAATACTTGAGATGTTTGTTTTCATCTTGTTAAGGTCTCATCTTGTGCGTCAGCTTTCTTTAACAACTTATCGAACATCTTCTTAATGCATAAACTACTAGCTCCAAAATCACGCTTGTATGGTGGAACATATATACCTTTTTTATACCCATCTCTACGACCCCAATTGCCATCTCTATCTTGACCCCTATTCTTTTCGTAGTAACCACCCCGGTTGTTGTCCCTCTAAGTGTTCTCCCTGTTATAGTTACGACATTGATTACCTTGATCTTGGCACCAACAGTCCTGATTGGACCCTTGGGCATTGGTACGGAAACCCCCTATCTAATCAGTCACAAAGTAAGTGTCCTCATAATATGGATCCTCATACAAAGGTGCACAAGGTGTCTATTGGCTAACTGTGTTAACTCACTCCTGATTCTGTTTCACCAATAATCCCACATTAGTTTATAATCCGAATTGGCTTGCTCTAGATAGGTACTAACTAGAGCTTTTAGTTGTTGATTTATCTTGCGAGCCCTATGTATAATTAGTCTTGGCCACCTTCTCCAGTCTCTTAGCTACCACAGGAAAATGTATTTCATGAATGAGCCTCTAGTTATGGTGTCAGCCACCACTTTGAAATTATCATTCAGTGCTCGATAGAAGATCTCCACCAAGCAATCATCAAAAATCTTGTGGTTCAAAACACTCCTTAAACACTTGGTAAACCGTTCCCATGTAGTGCTTATTGAATCACCAGGTAATTGCTCAAAGTTATTAATCAGATCCTTCAACTTTAACTTCTTTGACCTGAGAAAGAACTTCTCCAAAAAGACTTTTTGCATTTCTACTCATGTAGTTATAGAACCTCGTGAGAGTTTGGATAACCATACCGCTGCATCACCCATGAGAGATAATGGGATGACATGGAACCCAACGACATCCATGGACAGATTCTATTTTTTTGTCATACTCTTACAGACAAACACAACATTGTGTAGATGATTATGCGGATCCTCTGATGGTAAGCCAGTGACCAAGCCTCTGTTCTGCAACATCTATAGTAACCCATTCAACAGAATGAATTTAATGTCATCTGGTAAAGGAGGTAACACTATAGCTCTGGTGACATCTTGTAATGATCCAAAAAAAAAAAAAGGTTTTCTCGATGTCATCCATGACATCATATTTTTCTTGATGTCATCCATGACATCATTATACC
>JBCEWC010019235.1:0-11531 GCA_038996855.1 Solanum aculeatissimum
CGTAACATACACAATATTTTAAAATCTAAGGAATTTTTGAAATTTACTTTAATTTATTTTAAATAATTATTTTGAATCGTTAAAAATTCAAAGAAGCTCGATAGCTAATTTATGTCGTGAATGGTCAAAATTGGGTGTCAACAATCGTAACACAAGATTAGATATAATTTGATCTTGATTATGAGAGTGGTTAAACTCCAACTTCTTGTGTTAGTATATTTTGAATGTATTGAACGAATCAATCAGAGAAAGGTATTGATATCATTTATATATTCAATAGATTTATTAAGACAAACACAAAACTTGAATCAAAGTTATTAAATTCGATCCAATTGTAACTTATACCCTGACATAAAGCTTAATATATATATATATATATATATATATATATAGAACAAGACAATCCACCAGCTCTCTCCTCTTTCATTTGTCACTCTCTTTTATTCAATATAATATATAGTTCTTAGTTTACTATAGTTTAATTTTGTAGCCTTCAAGGGCAGAAGACAACCTTGTAATTTGTACCAGCAGGACATGTAAACAAACTTGTTGGATCATCTTGTGGATAACTATAAGCATCAGGGCATCTATCCTTAAAAAATTTTGAGAAATCTGTAGGACCACATGACCCCGGCCCATCAGTACAACAATATCTGTTCTCCTTGTAAACCGTGCACGGATTGTTACACCCACCTTGTGTCCGTAATTCGTTTGGACATTGCTCGTTAATAGGTGCATTGCATACGAGATTACGACATCCACCATTAACTGGGCTGAATTCCATGGGGATGTTGAATCCATCGACTAGAGAAATATCGACAAAATCCAAGTTATTGGGTTGATTAAGTGCGAACTCAGCTAAAGTATTGGGTGGACTACCATAGCCTTGACATTCTAGACGACCGTTACAGTCTCCAGTCTCGCATCTACCTTGGCCATTACCATCAAAGTTACAATTGGTTCGGCCCCAAATGCGAGCCTGGGTCGTTCCCGGATTCACGTTAATGCTCCAGGATTGACCGGAGTCGAGTTGCCTGCCTCCCCCAGGGGAGGCAGCGGCCCAGACTGTGTAGGTGCACCGATTGGTAATGTCAAAAGTGGCAGCATGAGTAAGAGATAAATAGTAAAGGAAGACAAAAAGGGGGAGGAATTTGAGGAACTGCATATTACCTTTTTCTGTGTGTGTGTGTGTGTGAAACTTGTAATGTGTTTATTTTGAGACACTATCAATGGGTTTAAATAGCTGATTCAATGGCCTACTGTGAGGAGTATAGTTCCATAGATAGTAAGTTGTAAAAAGCTCTGAAATTTCAGAGAACATAATTTTCTTGTAGAAATTTGTGATATAGTCATTGACTTGTCAAAAAATTAAATGTTGGTGGTTGTGTTGTCTAGAATTCTAGATAGGCTAGCTTATTTAACCTTAATGTTAATACTTCTGCTTGTGAATTTTCATAAATCTGATGAATTATTGATTATTTAAACTATTAAATTAATCATGTATTATGCTAACTTTGTATTGTTGCTCTGTAATTAAAGGTATTATAGGTCTAAAATAATAATCTGTATAACATATTTTCTACTTAAATGGATCGAAAATGCACATTCTAATTAATTCAAGATTAAATATTACAAGGATCAGGATTAGAATTTACCAATAACTGAGGTATTAAATTTTTGCCTACCCCTATTTTTGTACTTGAGTGTAATTGTAAAAATACTCTCCCCGTCTCATTTTAATTGTCATGTATATTGAAGATAGTTATTTCAAAATAGTTGTCAATTTAAATAATCAAGAGAGAATTAATTATTTTTTTCCAACTTTACCTTTAGTAATAATAATTTTAGAATTAAGAGGCATATATACAGATAAAGTTTAATTATTTATAAAGAATATATTAGTCGAATAACACTTTCAATTAATTTTTTCTTAAAGGTTGCACCAACCTTAGCATAACAATTAAATTGGGCCGAAAGAAATATATCTCTTGTTTTTCTATTCGTATCATATAGATAATTTGTTTGCATTTGCTTCACCTATTGAATTAGCCATGTATTATATTAAATTTATATTGTTGCTTTATAATTTAAAGTAATATAAGTTTACTATCAATCTAAACCTAACATATTACTACATAAAAGACTTCAAAAATACAAAATCTAATTAATTTAATGTTAAAGCACGATTAAAATTACTCTTTTTACTAGTAATAACTATGAGAACAAAAATACAATTTTTTTTAAAGAAATTTTTTTATCTTTGTTATTGTGACAAAGTCCTCTCCATTGCGTACCAAATACGCAATTGGTTTGTGTGGCCAATTTTTGCTGGTACTTTTCTTGACTTCTTAACCTATAGTCAAGCCAACACTTCTTAACCTATCGGTCTTTTTATTCTTAATGGTTTGATATTCTGATTATCAATAAAAAAATATTTATAAAATAAATATATGACTTCTCGAATAATTTGACGCAATACGATAAAATACAGTAAAACAAATAAATCAATTAAACATCAAAATTTAATAATATTCAATATTTGACCTCATATTCTAATTTATTTTCCAACAGAAGGGTTACACATTGGAAACTAAACAAATACATGACTTACGAGTATCGATTTAGTATCAAGTGATGTTAAATTATTAATATTTATAAAGGGATGAAGTAATAAATTATTATAATCTTAATGAGTTATCGATTTATCCAATAACCCAATATTAAAAATCAAAATCGAACCAATAATTTTTTTTTGTAAAACCATTAAAATTTTATTAGTCCAATAACCCCATAACAATAAATCGATAATATTTTTTTTGATTTAATTTATCAGTCAATTCAATTTTTACACACCTCTATTTTTATTTTCAATACTACTCAAGTCCTCAATGAATTTTCCGCTCAATAAATAGCGATAATGATGTAAGCCAAACTTAGAAGTTTCAAACGTCCTAAGAGGCAGCAATTAAAGAAAATACTCCTCTCAATTTAATTTTTTTAACCTAACACATAATTTAAAAAAATAATAAGAATTTTTAAATTAAAAAAATGTTAAATTTATCATAATGTTTTTTTAACTTGTGCTTTCAAACATGATAGAGGTAGAAATTAAAGTTGGAATTAAATAGTTACTTACGTCATTACTCTTTTTAGAGAAAAGCATTTAAAATCGTTTGAATTTGGTATAAATTATTAGTTTCGTTCCTGTACCATTGATAGACTTAGAAACACTCCTCGACTTGACTAATTGAACTTAAATAGACATTCGATCTGCCAGATGATATAGCAAGTCTCCTGAAACTCTTCTAGGAGCATAAAGATCTTAATAAAAAGTCTGAGAGAAGTGTTGAAAACATCCTAAACTTGGTGAGAATTTAGTGGTGTATTTTGCTGATATTGCAAAATCGGAAGTGTATTTCAATTCAGTTAGTCAAGTAGAGGATGTTTTTAAGAATGTCAATAGTTCATGAATGAAACTAATAATTTGCATCAAGTTTTAACAACATTTTAAATACTTTTCTTATCTTTTTTAAAAAGACTTAAAAAAAAAAGATCAAACAAATTGAAATGAAGCAAATATGTTTCATCCATATAAATTAATTTATGGACAAAAGACAACTCTATAGCTAGTTCCACTGGGACAAGTGAAAATACTAGTTGAATCATCCATAGGATAACTGTAAGAAGTTGAACATCTATCCTTGAAGAATCTCGAAAGGTCGGTCGGACCACAATTACTAGATGTGCAACAATATTCGTTAGTCCCAAAAACAGTACAAGGATTGTTGCATCCTCCAGGAGTCCTTAATTCTTTCGGACATTGTCCTATGATGTCCGCGGTGCAGCTGATCCTGACAGAGCACACATCCGCAGATGCAGAGCTAAATTCCATTGGGACGTTGAAACCATCAACAAGAGATATGTCCAAGTAATCCAGATGGTTGAATTGGTTGAAGGCGTATTCGGCCAAAGTGTTTGGTGGTGTACCATAACCTTGACATTCGAGTAGTCCATTGCAGTTCCCAGTTTGACATTGACCCTGGTTTGATGTATCGAAATTATTGCAATTGGTTCGGGCCCAAATACGACCCTTGTTAGTTGTGCTCACGGTTGTCATGTCTGGCAGGATTGTCCATGTTCCACCGTACTCGAGTTGTCGCCCCCCACCGGGTGCCGCTGCTGCCCATACCGTGAAGGGACAATTGTTCCGTATCTCGATTGTTGTGTCCGCTTCTGTTGAGAATAGATGACAAGTACTCATAAAAAAGAGGGATAGGAAGAAGGAGTTGATGAAGCTCATGTTTTTCTTTGAGAGTTATTTGTGATGAAAACAATGGATGACAGATTTTTAAGGAAGAATAGTCTATACTCCATAGAGTTTACTCTTTGGTCAATAAAATGGTGCTTTAACTGGTAATGTAGAGGACATAAGAAAGAGAGAATGGAAGACTTTGACTTCATTACCAGGAATTTATAATTACCTAAGATGCGTGTTATAGAAATTATAGCATAATAAGTGAATATAAATATGTTTTTTTATTTCATTTCTTCTCATATTTTTTATCTTCAAATTTGGATATATTTAAGTACATATTTAAAGTTTCATAAAGTTAAATAAGTACACACACTTCTTAGCAAATAATATGAAATTTGTTATGCACTCAGCCGGTTCTTCTTTTTCATTAATTTCATTACTAGACAAAGTCTTGATGAGAGAGGTAAAGCCAAAAGTTAATTTAGTTTTTTTCAATTGCTGAATTTTTAATATCATTTATATATTCAATGGATTTATTAAGACAAACACAAAATTTCAATCAAAAGTTATTAAGTTCGATTGAACTATAATTTATATTCCAACATGAAGCTTAATATATATACATATTATTTTTTAAAATTAAGTGTAGATGAATGTAACGACATTGAACAAGACAATCCATCAACTCTCTCCTCCTTCAGTTGTCACTATCTTTTTATATGATAGGAGCGTATAGTTCCTTAGTATACTATAGTTCTAATTTTGTAGTCTTTTCAAGGGCAGAAGACAACCTTGTAATTTGTACCAGCGGACCATGTAAACAAATTTGTTGGATCATCTTGTGGATAACTATAAGCGTCTGGGCATTTTTCCTCGAGAAATCTGTAGGACCACATGCCCCCGATCCATCTGTACAACAATATTTGATCTCCTTGTAAACCGTGCACAGGTTGTTGCGTGCGCCTTGTGTCCGTCATTTGTTGGGACATTGCTTGTTAATAGGTGCGTTGCATATGAGATTATGTACGACACCCACCGTTGATTGGGTTGAATTCCATGGGGAGAGAAATATCGACGAAATCCAAGTTATTGGGCTAATTAAGTGAGCATTTGCCTAAAGTATTGGGTGGACTACTATAGCCTTGACATCCTAGAAGATCATTACAGTCTTCAGTCTCGCATTTGCCTTGGCCATTACCATCGGAGTTACAATTGATTTGGCCCCAAATGCAAGCATGGGTTGTTCCTGGATTCACGTTAATGCTCCAAAATTGACCTGAGTCGAGTCGCCTGAGGCAGCGGCCCAGACAGGATACGTGCACCGATTGGTAATGTCAAAAGTGGCAGCATGAATAACAGATAAATAGTAAAGGAAGACAAAAAGGGGGAGGAATTTGAGGAAATGCATATTACTTTATTTGTGTTAAACTTGAAGTGGTGTTTATTTTGAGACACTATCAATGGGTTTGAATAGCTGATTCAATGGCCTATTTTGATGAGTTTTCATAGGTTCTAACTTATAACAAAGGCCTATTGTTGCCCCTAATTAATAAAAAATATTATAGATACAAGAGTAATAATCTAAATGTAACATATTTTCAACGTAAAATGGACCACTAATGCAAATTCTAATTAATTCAAATAAAGTTAAACATTATAAGGATCAGAATTAAAGTTTACCAATAATTAATGGATTAAATGTGTGATTATCCCTATTCTTGTCCTCGTTATTGTGACAACAAAGTACATATCTTGTTTTTATATTTGGTACCTATCATATACTCAATCTGTTTGCTTTGACTAATTTTTATTCGATCATACTTCTCTTAAAAAATCTTGCTTCTTGACATGTTTAATTAACCATGCATTACGCTAAATATGTAGTGTTACTCCATAATTTAAAGTACTATAAAACTACTACTTTCCCGTTTAAAAAGGAATGACTTGACATGAAGATTAAAAAAAATAAAGAAATTTTTTTTATTTAATTTTATGGCCTTAAATGTGCCACGCAAAAAATTAAATTTAAAATTTTAACAAGAAAAAAAAGGAATATTTTTTTTAAACAGTCAAAGAGAAAAGGAGATCATTCTTTTTTAAACGAAAAGAATAACAAACTAAACATTACATATTACTACTACGTAAAGGGACCAAAAATGTAAGTTCTAACTAGTTCAAGATTAAATATAATATTATAAGGATTAAAATTACGATTCATTAAGTGATAAATAAGAGATCAAAAAATACAATTATTCATATTTTTGTCTTTGATATTGTGACCATAAATTCCATCTCTCATCTTCCATTTTCGTGCCAAATACGCAATTTATTTACGTGACTAATTTTTGCTCGTACTTGTCTTGGAAAATCTTGCATCTTAGTATGTGGTCAAGCTGTAGTTAATAAATTTTGCGATTCACAATTTTCGAATTTTCAGATTAATAAATAGCAATAATGATGTAAACCAAACTTACATGAAAATTCCACCCATTTAATTTATGGACAAAAGACCACTCTATAGCTAGTTCCACCAGGACAAGTGAAGAGACTAGTTGAATCATCCATAGCATAACTGTAAGAAGTTGAACATCTATCCTTGAAGAACCTCGAATAGTTGGTTGGACCACAATAATTAGATGTGCAACAATATTCATCCGTTTTAAAAACAGTACAAGGATTGTTGCATCCTCCAGGAGTCCTTAATTCATTCGGACACTGTCCTATGATGTCTGCAGTGCAGCTGATCCTGACAGAGCACTCATCCGCGGATGCAGAACTAAATTCCATTGGAACGTTGAAGCCATCAACAAGAGATAGGTCCAAGATATCCATATTGTTCAATTGTTTTAAGGCGTATTCTATCACAGTGTTTGGTGGTGTACTACTATAGGTTTGACATTCGAGTAGACCACTGCAATCCCCCGTTTGACATTGACCCCGGCCTGATGTATCGAAATTGCAATTGGTTCGGCCCCAAATAACACCCTTTTTAGTTGAGTTCGCGGTTGTCATGCCTGGCTCAATTTTCCATGTTCCACCATACTCGAGTTGTCGTCCCCCACCGGGTACGGCTGCTGCCCATACTGTGAAGGGACAATTATTCTGTATCTCGATTGTTGTGTCTGCTTCTGTTGGGACCAGATGAGAAGTACTCATAAAAAAGAGGGATATGAAGAAGGAGTTGATGAAGCTCATGTTTTTCTTTGAGAATTATTTCTGACAAAAACATTGATCGACAGAGTTTTAAGGACAATATTGAGTTTACTCATTGGTCAATAAAATGGTGCCGTGATTCTGATTGTAATGGAGAGAACATAAGAAAAAGGAAGACTTTGACTTCATTACCAGGAATTTATAATTACCTAGTATCTATGTCCTTTGAATTTAGGGATGTCTACCGGTAAACATTTAAATTATCATAAAGTTAAATAAATAGACACATAAATTCTATACAGCAAATAGCGTCAGATTTTTCATGTAAGATTTATTGTTCACTTGTTCAATTTAATGATAGTTTAAGTGTTTACTCATGCAATTTCAAAGTTAAAAGGGCATAGATGACAAGTGAAATCAAGTTAAAAAAAAATTTATATATTATTCCTAGAAAATACTTGTAATAACTACATCCTTCATTTGTTCACTTTTATTTCTTCACTACTCTTAGATGTTCGTTTTTGACTTATCTATTTTAACAAATTAAATCAATACTAGACAAGTAAAAATTAATTAATGGAATAACAAATGAGCTACATCTTTTTCGGTGCATGGATTAATATTGATTGATTTTTCAAGGATGAATAAGAAAGCCCTAGAACACCTTTTCTCTCCCTTTTGTATTTTTTACTTATTTAGTATTAACGTCCCATGATTCTTTAAAACTAATAGATAGAATGATAACTTATAATATATAGTATTTCATAAGTATTATTAAAGAGAGGCATATTTACTCAATTTCGTACATTTTAAGAGTATATTTGACTTAGTTAATGAGGTAAGTGCTCCAATTAAACATATTCAAACCAATTATCAAACAGTAAAACATAGGCATAATATAACTTAGGGTAATCTTATACAAAATTGAATAAGTAAACACACATATTTCACGTAGAATAATATTTGTAGGACGTAAATTGCTACATAGAATGTATGCATCCACTCGTTCAATTTTATACAAGTTTAAGTGGCTATTTGTACACATCTTCTCACGATCGAACCCACCAAACCGTGTGTGCACTTACTCTAATACCTAAATAAGAGAATCCTTAATTTCCAATTAATTAAATCATGCGGAAGACGAAAGAAATATCACTGGAAAGATCTTTGAATTATGGAAAAAGACATCTAACATCCCTAAGGAATCTAATATAAATAGGTACAAGAGCTTCTAAGAATAAAAAATAAAAATAAAATAATGACACAACTCCCACCATAAGGAAGGAAGGATATAATTTGTTGGAGATCATCTTCGTCTTTGCCTAATAAACATTATCGATCCTGCAACAAAACTATACCAAAAAAGTATAACAAGAGTAGTATCAGTTCAAACAACACATACTGGTAGACATCATCGGTCAACTCAAAACCCACCACACAATATAAGTAAATATAAAAAAGAATCATGCAATAGAAAACTTTGGTACCAAACTTGTAATCACATACTTTACCGTATCGCTCATTCTAACCACCCTAGCATACGACACAAAATTAACCTCACAATTACTCTGATGTCCACTCTCATACCGATCAGGGCCTAACCCTTCTATTCTTCATAAATAAAATTTTCAAAAATCCACAACTACTAACTCGGATCTTATCACTTTATCACTTTTAATTTAATCATTATCGTTAGCACTTGACCTAGAATATTTAATAACTCATTCACAAATGACCATATTAAGATGATTTAAGATTTTTTCTTCTCTCTATCCATTTTATCCCGCTATGGCAGGAGCTATCCCATTATGGCAGCCCCACTACAGTAGAATTTCTCTCGCCAAGGAGGCTTGCACAAAGATAGAATTCAGACTTCCTTTCTCAAGCCCTAATAACACACATAACCATAGTACCAACACACAATCTAACTCACCAATTTGTTGTTTATCAATTAACCCATCAACTACTCTCTTTTTGACCACACACAATTTCATTCCTAATTATGAGCAATATAAACAGACCTCTATAATATAGTAAGACCTATAATACACAATCACATCACGAATATAACTTCATTTGGACTTCAAGTCCTTTTATATTATTTATAATGCAAAGTGAGCAGGATCAATTATAGTTATGCTAGTTTTTCTATCATTACCCATGTAATCATATTCATTCACAGATAACAATCAATAATGATTCTCTCATAGAATCTACCCTCAAATTGTTAGTGTGTCGGAACATGACGTTCGATTCAATGATGTATCATAACGTGACACCCAATCTAATAAGGTATTGAAATGTGACACCTGATCCAATAATCATAATCACAATGAATGATTCACACACTTGCACAATCAAGTTACAAATTCATATCAACAATGGTCCTCTCGTGGATCCTATAACTAAATTATTAATGTGTTGAAATGTGACACTCAATCCAATAGTTAGCATGTCGGAACGTGGTGCTCGATCCAATATGTATTGGAATGTGACACTTGATCCAATAATATATTGAAATGTGACACTCGATTCAATAATGTGTCGAAATGTGACACTCAATCCAATAATCACAAACACAATCATCATTATTATGACAACCACAATGAATATGTTACAACTAACACAATCATATAACAAATTTCATTATATGCAATTGTTCACAACTAGCCAATTCTTTAGGTCCATTCCATCTTTCTCAATTCATGTACACATAGGTGATACCAATATATATGCAATTAATAAGCACATGTATCATAGGTAGGACATAAACCATCACTTACAATGCAATTACCAAACTTGAAGCCACGAGTAAATCAATGGATTCATTGTATGATATTATTAATATAAGACAATTCATATTCTCCCTTTTATTTTATGAATAAACATTACTCAAGTAATTCACATAGAAGAATCAACATGAACACAACCACGTGTGTATGTGTGTGTGTGTATATATCAATAATTAATCACTGGATCCCTTAATCATCACAAGTCTCAGAATCTCATATATAATAACCAATATTTCTTTTACACATAAACTTTACGAGAATCAACAAACATCTTAGCAAAAAGTACTAAGATAAACAATCAAGAACTAGACTATGATTACTAATTACAAACTAATCACAACCCACAATACTTCCTACCCTATAGTAATACCCACAATCTTAGCCATCCAAACTCTATCCTCGAAGGTCTAAGCACAATCCCTCCCATCAATCTACATTATATTATGCGATGAAGACAGATTTACAACGACTTAAGAAGAAAAATCTAGCCTACCTGGGCACCAAGTAGTTGTAGAAGGGTTAAAGCACAATCCTTGACTTTATTTATGAAAGGAAAAACAACAGAGACGAGCCTGAAGTTCATGGTTTGTAGCCTTCCTTGCGCTAGAATTCTCTTCTTTCATTCTCTCCAAGCCTAGAATAGCTTTTTGAAGATTCCTGGGGTAGCCCTTATCTATTTTGGTACTTAAGGGAGGGGGAGATAGTAAAAATTGGCCTCTTTTTATTTCTTTCTCATCAAATCTCATCATGGCGCCTCAACATGGACAATGTTCAGCAAAATAGTCATAACTTTTTTTTCCAAATTCGAAATGATGCAAATTTGATGACATTGAAAAGAAGACTTGTAGACTTTAATTTGATTTGGTCATAGGACAACCTAATTCATTAAGCTGAGAGTCATGATCATTTGAAGTTAACCTTAGTTTAAACATAATGTATGTAGACAATTTTTTAAATATATTTTGAACATATTTCAACAACAAAAGTCAAAATTCAAAACTCTTTAGATGTGTTTGATATTATCACATTATAAAAATAGTAGAAATCAAATAGTGCATAACTGCCAACCCTAGTTAACAATAGTCCAAGAGAGACATATTTTCTACGAATATAACCTCTAATTATGTCGATTTAAAAATTTATGGATCAATACTTATATTTTCTATGAATATGACCTCTAATGGCTCTAAGTAAGAATTTTCATTACTTACTGTGTAAATTTAAATTTATGTTATACATTTAAGTAATATTCATGAAAAGGGAGACGTTGAGGAGCCGAAAGCTTTCGGCTGTGGGGTCATTGCCGACCCCATTTTGCCGTGATTTGGGGG
>JBCEWC010019236.1:0-11529 GCA_038996855.1 Solanum aculeatissimum
TGTTGTAACGTACCTCATTCTCCGGTGGATCAAAGAGTTCGTACGCCTCGACTTTATCATTGTTTGGCACTGCCAACCATCAAAGAAATTGTGGAGAAGATACTTTCTTGTCGAACTCTTTAAATGTTTTTCGTATGTGACAAATGACTTCAAAAGCCCAAGCCTAAATAAATCAAAGTCACAAATAATTATTTAATTAAGATAATAAATAAATATAAACAAATGCTACAACAAAAATATAATAAATAAAATTTACCATAAAAGTTCACGAAAAATCATATAGATTTGAGGACATTTTAGTTGATGTCGCAACCTTCCTCAAATACTGCACAGTGAGGACATAGCTATCCCGACCCCAAGGATAGGCACAAAATGCCTTCCACTCAATCAATAGCTTAAGCCAAAAATTCATCGCATTAGTCCCTGGATCGTTACCCATAAGAACCTCGTGTACAAAGTAAACCAAACACAGGAACTTCTTAACACTCTTCTTAACATTACTTGACTTCAAGAAGTCAAACATCTCCTTCGATTTGCAATGTTTCTTCTACATTGCATCAACAATCCTTTTGTATTTTCTCTTTACCTTGTCAGATTGGGAGATAGGAGAAGGTGGTAGCTGACAATTCAACTCGGTAACAACAACAAATTCTTTCATGCCAAAACATAGAGGCATGCCACAAAAATTAATCCAAAAATCATTTTCACTTTTGATCCAACGACGAAGAAGCTAATACGTCAACTTCATTTGAAATCTTGGGGTGTTGCCTTCACTAATGTCTAGGTATTTTTCAAATACCATAGACCTAAAAAATCTAGCCAATTCTTCATCCATTATTTTTTTTTAAATTACCAAATTGTTTCCCTATTTCAAATTTTATCCTGAGGTCACCACTTTCACCTCGATTCAAAAATTCTAGTGTGTCAAAGTCATAATTATCGTACCTGAAAGTCATAACTGTAGGAGTGTCTGCAATAGTTGAGGGACTGTCAGCAACACCTATGGGAGTCTCTGCAGTAGCTGAGGGACTGTCTTTACTAGCTGTGTGACTTGTAGCAGCATATGAGGGATTGTCTTCACCAGCTGTGTGACTTGGTGCAGCAGATGAGGTACTGACACCAGCAACTGGGGGAGTTGCACTAGTACCTAAACGACTGTCTCCAATAGCTGTTGAACCGGATACAACAACTGATGGATTGGGTGCAACAGCTGAGGGATTGTGTCAAGCAGTTGATGGACTGGGTGCAACAACTGAGGAACTGTGACCAACAGCTGCGAGACTTGCACCTGCAGCAACCTCAACAGTCACTTGTTCAATAAGATTTGTCAGCTCTTGCTGTGATTCATCCTCTTCTTCATTAGATACAATGGACCTCCTTCTGGAAGTTCTAGTAAGAAGATCGAGTGTAAGATTTTTTTGTTTCGACCGGGCCATTAAAGTAGATAATTCTGTCGCAAAATAGAGATAATCTATTAGTTTGACAAACACTCTCAATAAAGACAAAAAAAAAAACTGTTGAAGAACCTCCCTACTTAAACAACATGTGTTCTTTTTTCACAAAAAAAGTACAATAACAATCAAACATCACCACCCATATACCCGAAAATGTATCCTCAAAGAGTCCAACAAATCAAACAACACCAACAAGAACAACCCTACCCAAGTAGAAATTAGGGCATGCAATACATTTTTCTAACAAAAAGCATAATAATTAAAATCAAAGAAAAACAACAACCACAACAGTTGTTTTAATTAGTTAACAATTGCTGTCAATACTTTAAAATCGAACAACCAATCATACCCGAAATTAACCAACCAACCAAACATTTTGCTCGCAATGAGTACAACAACAAAAATCAAACAACAAAAATATTTATACCCAAAAATTTCATCTTCAAAGAGTACAACAACACCAACAAGAGCAACTCCACCCAGTTATTATAAGTACTTCAACAATTGCTGTCAACCCTAATCAAAATTAACCAAATCAATTCAACATTTTTCCTCACAAAGTACCACAACAACAAAAATCAAACAACAAACAACACCTATACCCAAAAATTTCATCAAAGAGTACAACAAATCAAACAACACCAACAAGAAAAAAATCTACCCAGTTACGCAGTTGTTGAAATAGTTGAACAATTGTTGTCAACCCTACTCGAAATTAACCAATAAATCAACTCAATATTTTTCTCACGACTACAACAACAAAAATCAAACAACAAAACAATACCAATACCCGAAATCAACCAACCAACCCAATATTTTTTTCTCACAATGACTACAACAATAAAAATCGAATAACAACAACAACACCTATACTTGAAATCAACCAATCAAACATTTTTGTCAAAATGACTACAAAAACAATAACACCCAGGAATTGTCATCTTTAAAGAGTACAATAACAAATCAAACAACACCAACAAGAAAAAACCTACCCAGTTACACAGTTGTTGTATTACTTGAACAATTGTTGTCAACCTTACTCGAAATCAACCAAACCAAATCAACCCAACATTTTTCTCATGACTACAACAATAAAAATCAAACAACAACACCAATACCTGAAATCAACCGACCAATCCAACATTTTTTTCTCAAAATGACTACAACAATAAAAATCGAACAACAACAACAACACCTATACATGAAATCAACGAACCAACCAAACATTTTTATCAAAATGACTACAAAAATAACAATATCCATACCCAAAATTATCATCTTCAAAGAGTATAACAACAAATCAAACAACACCAAGTAGAAATTATAGCATGCAATAACAAAATACGTATTTTTTCATCTTCCTAAACCTAAATAATTATTTGTACAACAAAAAATAAAATCATAACAGTGAAAAAATAAAATTCAAAATCTTATCTTAAGGAAGATGACAATGATACGGGAAAAGGAGAACACCAACAATGACAGTGAACTACGATGGCGTGAAGGCAACCAACGACAAAGAAGAAAATGGAAACCGTGAAAACCCTAAAAACAATTTGTTGCTAAAGCTACGAAAAAGAAGTAGCAGGTGAAAAGTGAAAAGTGAAAAGGAAAGAGAAAAGAAAGAGAAATGTGGGGGAGTTGAAGAGTTTTTTATTTTGATTTGATTTTGAAAAGATGGATATAATTTTTAATTTTTTTTTAAAAAATTATAAAAGGTTTTTTTAAGAAAAATATATAATTGCTGAAGTTTTTAAAATATTTAATTTAATCCCTCATTAACTTAATCATACTTAATTTTTAATTACTTTCTTTTTAATTTTAACACGAGAATTTTAACACGAGACACCGTTGCCTCAATTTTCACTACTAAGTAAACACACAGTATAGAGTGATTTCAATACAAATTTTGCGTTTCTTTCACTTCCAGATCTTGATTGCTCTCTGCATTTCAGAGCAATTTGATCGAATTTAGCAAATACCCAGATGCAAGATCTTCAATCTCCACCACCCGTTTCACCACATCCCTCTCACGCGCCACCACGCTCCGCCGCTGACCTGTTCGGAGACCCAACTGACCCAAATCCACCGCAATGGCTAAACCCCACGTTGTTCCAATCCCAAGATTTCGATCCAGAATCGTATATCTCCGATTTACGCACCTTTGTTCCCCTTGAAACTCTCCGTTCGGAGCTTCGTTCTCACTTCACATCGCTGCAGCGTGACCTTGTGGATCTCATCAATCGAGATTATGCTGATTTTGTTAGCCTTAGTACGAAGCTTACTGATGTTGATGCTGCTGTAGTGCGTATGAGGGCTCCGTTGTTGGAGATCAGGGAGAAAATTGATGCTTTTCGTAATGCTGTTGAAGGGTCTCTTGCTGCTTTGCAAAACAGGCTGAAACAAAGAGCTGATGCTGGAGAAGCCAGGGAAGTTCTTGAGCTTTTACTTGATACTTTTCATGTTGTTTCTAAAGTTGAAAAATTGATTAAGGAGTTACCAAGTGGGCAAACTGATTATGTTGAGAGTGGATCTAATCTAAGGGAAACTCAAAGTATGTTACTAGAGAGAATTGCTAGTGAAATGAATAGGCTAAAATTTTATATTTCTCATGCAAAGAATATGCCCTTTATTGAGAATATGGAGAAGAGAATACAGAATGCTAGTTCTTTATTAGATACAAGCTTAGGACATTGTCTTGTAGATGGACTTGAACATAGGGATGCTAATGCTATATATAATTGCCTGCGTGCGTATGCTGCCATTGATAACACCAAGAATGCGGAGGAAACTTTTCGATCGACTATAGTGGGACCTTTGATCCAAAAAGTCATCCCGCAAAATCCATCTGGAGTTGTTGGCGGATCATCTGGACATGAACTTGAGGAGGACTATGTTAAGATCAAGCGATATATAGAGGATGATTGTAAGTTTCTATTGGACATATCATCTATTGAAAATTCGGGTCTACATGTTTCTAGCTTCCTTGCAAATTCTATCCTTAAAGAGGTTCACTCTGCCATCCAGAAAGGAAAACCAGTGGTGTTCTCTCCTGGAAGGCCTACTGTGTTCCTAAAAAATTACAAAGCAAGCTTGGATTTCTTGGCACATTTAGAAGGTTACTGTCCCTCGCGATCTGAAGTAGTCAAGTTTCGTTCGGAAGCTGCATATAATGAGTTCATGAAGCAATGGAATGTGGGTGTCTATTTCTCATTGAAGTTCCAAGAGATAGCTGGGGCTCTTGATTCTGCACTTAGTGTTGCTGGTCTTGTCCCAGTGGCCTCTGACCAGAGGAAGCCTCAAGACTTGATTTTGAAGCAGAGTATCTCTCTTTTAGAATGCTTAAGATCTTGCTGGAGAGATGATGTTCTTGTCCTATCTTGCTCGGACAAGTTCTTGCGTTTGTCTTTGCAACTCATGTCTAGATTCTCAAGCTGGTTATATGCCGGATTGGCTGCTCGTAAAGCTAGTAATGTGGGCTCAAACACAGGATTTGAATGGGCTACTTCTGCAGTCCCTGACGATTTAGTATTCGTAGTTCACGATTTGAACTGTTTGGTGGAGGAAGTGTGTGGTGATTACCTTGAGCACATTCTTGAGTTGCTCAAGTCGTGCCCTGCTGATGTTTGTGATTATGTAAAACAGAGTATTTTACAAGGTGGGAAGTCCCTGAAAGGCCTTCTGCCAACTGTGATGAATGCAATAATTGAGACAATAGTTGAGAAATCTGTAGAGGACTTGAGACAGTTGAAAGGAATAACTGCTACCTACAGGATGACGAACAAGCCTCTCCCTGTCAGGCATTCTCCATATGTCTCTGGAGTATTGCGTCCATTGAAGGAATTTTTGGAGGGAGAAAGGGCTGCAACAGGTTTGACAAATGAGATGAGGAATGAGCTCTTGCAGGGTGCTGCTTTGGAAATAACTCAACGTTACAATGATTTAACTTCCGAGCTTGTCAGTATGAGTAGAAGAACAGAATCTTCTCTTCAAAAACTACGTTTGGGTGCTCAAAGACGAGCTGGAGCAAGCTCAGATGTCTCCGATCACAATTTATCTGAAACTGACAAGATCTGCATGCAATTATTTCTTGATATTCAGGAATATGCGCGGAGCCTTTCATTACTTGGGGTAGACGCAGCTAGTATTCCACCTTATCAATCATTATGGCAGTGTGTTGCCCCTGCTGAGAGAAAAAACACAATAAGCTTCTAGTTTAGACTGGGCTATTTTATATGTCTACTTCATTTTGTATCAATATCTCATTCTTTTCGTATTGTTTTCCCCCTCTGTTATACTATAAATTTTGATTAAACAAAGCTGCAATTGGTTACTGAGATCTTCTGACATGGATACTGATTGTGGTGGATATCTGAATATTGCAAGTTTTTTTTCCCAAAGTCATACATACATAGAGTGACTAACACTTCATTTACCCTTTTGATCAACACTTCAACAGAGATAAACAGCTAAATTTTCTCCATTCAGCCAAATGAATTGCACTGTATGTTAGCACTAGTGTTTGTGTACACATATGATAAGATGAATTGGTCAGCTGCACAACAACCCCTCATTTTTCTTCCTTTCCCTTCTCTTCTATTGTAAGTCTGTCTTCTTCCCCTTCTTTTTCTATTTCCTGTAAATCAAGAACTACTAATCTGACCAAAATATTTACTTCTTGATGTCCTTAAACTGCTACATCATATTTTAGATCAACACATGTTTTATATTTTTGAGTTAATTTTTTTGTTTTTGTTTTTGAAACTGGTAATCTTGTATTCCTCCCTGCATTAAGGACATGCCAGAAACCTCCAAAAAGGCAGTAAAGCAAAATTAAACTAATTAGAGTGAGCCTAAAAGATCTACTAACTATCAGCTTCTGGTAAACAAAGTAGTTTTACACCAAAAGAGAAAGTTGCTATGCAGTTCCACTTGATTCTCTGAGTAGTGTAAAATCCGTCTTCAAAGCTTCTTCCATTCCTCTCCATCCAGTATTCCATCTTTATTTGTGTCGTGATCCAAACTTTTTCCTATATATACTTTGTTGGGTTCTGGAGTAAATTGGTACTTAAGTTTTTGTACAAATTGAACAGAGTTAAGTTTGTTCGTCTCGTTTATCTGTTGTTCTAGTCTTGCAGATTACAAGCTGAAAAATGGCTTTACTGGCTATGATTTGATCCAGAGATTCCTCTATGTAGTGTTTGTTCTGGTGATATCTGAGAAGGGAAGACTCTACTTGTGTTTGATCTTTTCATCAGGATCATATTGTTTGTCATCTGAACCAAACCAAATCATACAGTTTTGTATAGCCAGTCACAGAGTGAGCATGACATTGCAGTGGACATGGAAAGTTCTCAACTTTATTGTTCTGTGTACTGTGATCTAGTGTCAATGCTGAATTTAGATACGACTGTGATGTGTAAACACATCATGAGATTTTCAAGAGCTGTATTGAAGAATGTGACCATCTCCTCTTAAAATATGCAAATTATTAGGAATAGTTCTGCAAGGATTTACAGCAAGCTACTTGTAACCTGTGTATTTGATTTCAAATTTATCCAAAAAACTGTATAATAGACATCCACGATACGATATATTTATAACATCAACATTATTTTTTGTTTTTAACAAAGCTCAATGAAGGACTTGTAATGCTACTAAATAATTTCATGGGCTTCTTTCCTCCGAATCAAATCACGTCTTTGATATTTCAACTACTCTGTTTGTTTTAATTTATTTGTTTGATTTTCACTTTATACCATATTCAAAAACTAAAATAAAAAATTAAATTTTAAAAACTAAAGATAGGGAGAATGCATCGATTTTTTTTAATCTTATCATCTTATAGATGTCATATGAAATAATAAAATTAAAGAATTCTTTCCATGATCTTTATGTTTATACGTACAAAATCTGAAAATAAAACACAAAAGATCCTCATACTTATAAGGTTATTTTTCTCAATTAATCGTAAAAGATTATGTTGAATCATTTGGTCAATAATAGGATTTAAAAACACTATTGCCTTGAAAAATCCATTAAACCAACAACAATGTAGGAAACCCCCACAAAAGATCCTTACAAGGTTATTTTCTGAAGGTACAAATATACAGATAAATATTTTAACTTGGCCTTAATTGACAAATTTGAGAATGCATATCTAAATATCTCAACTAGTGCACCAACTTATTTTCCGAAGGCATAATATATAGATAGACACCTTAACTTGACCTCTAGATGACTTTGAAAATGCACATCTAAACACCTCAACTGTTGACATAACACATAAATTTCAAAGGTGTTTAAATTATCATTTT
Source organism: Solanum aculeatissimum (assembly GCA_038996855.1). Taxonomy (NCBI): domain Eukaryota; kingdom Viridiplantae; phylum Streptophyta; class Magnoliopsida; order Solanales; family Solanaceae; genus Solanum; species Solanum aculeatissimum. The sequence goes on from JBCEWC010019236.1 coordinate 7,772, forward strand.
GTAAGTTGAATTGTTCAACTCACACAATAAAGACTAGTTGAGGTGTCAAGATGTGCATCCTCGAAATTGGAGTGTTTAGTCACCAGTTAAGGTGTCTATATGTATTACCTTCTCCAAAAGCCCTATGTTTTCGCAGGCATCTGAAAAATGGGGAAACCAGAGCAAACCAAGGCACAATTATAGTGTACAGCAAAATAAATTTAGCATACTAAGTTAAGATCAAAAGGTTTCTCCTTTTCCCTCTTCAGCCTTCCCACTCTTAACAGATTATATATTCTACACATTTTCAGCTCATTTCAGACCAGACAGAATATCTAGAAACAATTGTAGCACCGCGAGCAGCTGTATTGCAGGTGTTCGGCGATGACCAATTGTTTGAATCTAGCAGTAATTTCTGTACAAAAGAAAGAAAAAATACAATTCCCTCTGACATCTCTAACACCTCACCGGTTTAATTATCTGCTTGAAGGAATAGCAGCAGAGTCATGTAGAACAGGGACTCTGCCATGTTGATAGGTCAGAAAGAAGATCTCGAAGCTGATCAATCAGAAGCTTGAGATGCTTGTTCTTGTCTACAAGCTCCTGCAATTTTAAGAACAAGAGAACATGCTTACAATCTTGATCACATTAGCAACTTGATTTTTTCACTACCACAAGATAATAGAAAGCTTATAGGCATGCACTCAAGTACGATAAATCTCTACCTTACCTTGAAGACTTCTCATTGCCACTAGGGGGAGACATAAAGCAAACGAAACACGATTTGACTAATTTTAAAGTAATAGGAATAAAATTAATGATGATACAGTATGTACAACAAGCAGAGGATGTTGAAACCAAGTTTGCATATGATATCACAAAGTCACATCGTTCAGATTTGAGGTTGTGACAAATATTGAAACTTCTGAAAGTTTGTACAGTAAGACATTTTGGAGTATGAATGGAAATGTAACATGTGGTATAACTCAATATTGTTTTAGTGAAGAAAAAAATTACCCCATAAATCAAAGAAGAAATCAGTAATGGTTCAAATGTTGGCACACACATTTGCTTCCCCAACCCCCACCCACCCCAAAAATCCAAGGAAATTCCAAGATGTCAAAACTTGAAATGTTATCAACACCTTCTTTAAAGCAGAGGCCCGGTCCTCCAGTTGCTCAATTTCAGCTTGATCTGCAGCAGATAGTGAACCACTAGCAGAAGAAGCTTCCAATGCTTTTGCCTGGCTAACATAGTCAGTAATGAGTTTGAAGTAACATAACGAGCAACACAATATGACTTTTTAATGATGAGAGAACACGAAGGAGAGTTTGACAATGTGCAGTTAAAATGGAGTAAATACTTACACAATTCAAAAGTAAGAAGTTATTAGAAAAAACTAAATAAATTATTTTGATGTACAGTGGCACATATGTTGAGAAACAAAAAGGCATGCAACATCACTGATCTATTTGTTTAAACAGACAATGAAACAACTTACAAAATTCTTAACCCTTAACTAGATTCTCCAATGCACAAACATAAGGCAATCCATACATCAAAACCAAGAACCTGAGATGTGATTATAAAGTTCAATCTTTCTTGAAAAGAACAAAAACCAGTAGTTTATCTTGGTATAAACACTTACACTTCATGAGCATTTGAACAGAGGAAACAAGAACCTGGAAAACATAGTTGAATTTTTTTCCCCCAGCCCAACAGAGCCACCAACAGACCCAGAATGATATAGGACAAATCAGAAAAATGGTAAGCAGCACAATTGAGCTTTATCAGCTAATTGTGAGGGATAATCAAACTACCGACTACGATATTCATAAGTCAAGAAGTGCTTATCCCAATGCCTAGAGTATGCAACAACAATAAACCCCATGTAATCCCATGTCTAGAATATAAAAATATAAAATTTCCATGCACAAATGTTGTTCATATTGTAAAGACAAATTGTGCTAGTAGGTATAACCACATGTCTTGCCCATACCAATCACCAAACTGCTTAACCCTTTCTTTTTTGATGAAAATCAATCAACCAAACTCTTTTCACATTAGATTAACCTTTATTGCTAGATCATGTCTATTTTGCTGCTCAGACTGGATGATGTTATTCTTTCCTTGGGATTCCCAAGGAACAAAATTTCTAGAATATCTATTTTAGTTGTAGTCCCAATCAAAATTACCATCTAACAAAACACCAGCAATACCTATGCCTCAATCTCAAGCTAGTTGATGGCGGAGGTATGCGAATCCTCCATATCCATTGGGCTCCATATGGAAACACCTTATTCCAATTATTCAATAGTTTTGGCCTTTTGGGACCTCTAAAATTATAGGTTCTCTATGTCGGATCCAAACTCGTTGTGTCACGTTGAACTACCTTTGGCATTGAACCAAAGCCGAAGTCTTTTACACCTTTTCCTTTTAACTTCAAGCTCTGAATGCAGATAAATCATAATTAGTTTTTTGGATATATCATTCATATAATGAACCTCACTAGATGTGATTCATTCATATAGCTGAATCCAACTAGTTTATGACCGACCCATAGTTAATTCATGATTATATCAAACTAACTTTTGCTTGATCACTATCTTAACCATACAAATTAAAATATTACACAAATACAAAAAACATAATACATAAATGAACACTCAAAAGTCAAACTTGGCATCAGTTTACAAGTAAACACTCTAACTTGAGTATGCACATCTACGCACTTCCACTTATCTCCATTGTGTTAGTTTGACACTACACCATACACAATCAGCACCTAGACACTTCCAAAATTTACTTATCACCTCAGCATGGTTGTCAATGAGACACAATGGGTACGAGTTGGAGTGTTGCCCTCTCAAAGTCGGATTGCTTAGCTAAGTTTGAGTGTCTGTTTACAGATTATGACAATACAGAGTTTCAAAAGAAATATGCATTTTTATACTTAAGAGTTACCTTCTGGGAATTAGAAATTGCCGTAAGAACAGAACGCAATAAAGCAATGGAGGATTTATAACGGAGACGAGATTCATCAAGGGCACCGCCACCAATATCCAAATGCTGAGCAGATGTAGAAGAAGACGAAGAAGTATCGGACGAAATATCTCCGTTAGAATGATGCTGTTGTCCATTACTCAAAACATTACTAGCACTAACAACTCCACCAGCCGATGCCGCAGCAGAAGTAGCCGTATTTGTAGTGGACCAAAGTGATGGGTTACAAAGTTCATCGTTCATGGCGGAGAGAATTTGATGCGCTGCTTCTACTGTATCTTCTAAATGCTTTTGACCTTCTACTGCTAGTTCTTGTATGGTTTTAGGACTTGTCATGGTGGTGCCTTTGTCATCCATTCTGGAAAAATGCCACCGGCTTGTCAAAACCCTAGATCGGCGGCGGCGGCGGTAGTGGTGGCGATAGGCGGTGAGAAAAGTTCAAGGAGAATCAATTTAAACATGAAATGACGTCGTTTATGTGTGGCATGTACTTTTTGGGCCGGCTAGGAGCTTTTCGAATTACTGGATCAAACCCAAAATCAAGTTACTTGGGCCAAAATTCCCTAATAAGGGTGACTTTGCAAAAATACTCTCAATTCCTTTAAGAATATATTTTCGGATAAAATTGTCCCTCAGCTGTAAGAACCCATTATTTTACCGACCTGTCTTATGGGCAAGAATTTCATTATTTCACTTTCGCAGACTTGCCTTATGGGCAAGGATTACACTGTTTTTTTTTCTTTCATTTTTTGTTAGTATTTTGTTTCTTTTCTTTA
>JBCEWC010019237.1:0-11527 GCA_038996855.1 Solanum aculeatissimum
AGTGTTTCTAAACTTATATTAATCATTTTTCATGAGTTTTATCTTGATTTTGTCTTTAATTTCATGATTTTCAAAGTCCAAAATTAGAGATTTTTAGACCATGAATTTCAAATTTTAAATGTCAATTTCTCATTCAATTTAAGCTTTATTTTAATGGGATTTCCACTCACGAACTCCATTTTTTGTGTAGAATCCGATTTTGAAGTCAATTTTCAGATTTGAGATTTTTGAATTTTAGCCTTAATTTTGACTATTTTGCCCCTAAGTCTAAATCATGCTAATATGGGTATCAAAATGCTCCTAAAGTCTAAATCATGCTAATATGAGTATCAAAATGCTTCTCTTAATGCGTAGTATCTGATTTTGGTAGTGATTGGTCAGATTGAGAATCGTTTGGAGGCTTGAGCTAATTGAAAGCTTGTCTGAGTGCGGTTTGGACTTTGAAGTAGGTTCGGCTAACCTTTTTGGGACTAAATTTGAGTTATTGAGTATGTTATATGGTAATTGAAGATGTAGATTGATTCATAAGTAAATGACTTAATATGTTAGTATTGTGATGGATATGTGGATCCGGTTATGCCGAGATTTGAGTAGATTACGATCTTATCGATAAATTGAGTTTAATACTTAAAATAGGAGATACTTTGGACATTACCATGACATTGTGAGACGTGTTATACCCTTGAAGGGATTTGTGGAAACTTGATGTTATTCATGACCTATTTTGGGATTTGAAAGCATACTGTGTGACTTGCGGAGTTTAGATTTTATAGGATTTGATCATTGATGAGAAAGAGTTGTTAATATGACTTATTGATGGACTTGTGGTACCAATTAGTATACTTGACCCAATATTTATGAGGTTATGACTATTGTATCCAATTATCATTTTATATTTAATGTTATCTCAGTTTATACTTGAATTGTTGCATTGGTATGCACATGTTATACACTCCATTATTGCATTGGTATGCATTGTTATATACTTCATGGTTGCATTGGTATGCACATATTATACACTTCATGGTTGCATTGGTATGTACACGTTTTATACTCCATTTTTGCATTGCTATGCACATGTTATATACTCCATTGTTGCATTGGTATGCACATATTATATACTGTATTATTGTATTGGTATGTACATATTATATGCTCCATTGTTGTATTGGTATGCACATATTATATGCTCCATTGTTGCATTGGTATGCACATGTTATATACTTCATTGTTGCATTGGTATGCACATGTTATATGCTTCATTGTTTCATTAGTATGCATAGGCTATATACTCCATTATTGCATTGATATGCACCAGTTATATACTTTAGAGCTCTAGGTTTGTTGGGCTCGTGACTCAAGGATAGGATGTCTAGTAGAGTCTCACGGATCGGTGTGTAGACGTCCATACTTATCTTTAGGTGGCTAGGGATACTTGATAGGAAAGATCTCATTCATGATTCTATTCGTGCATTTCTTCATATCAACCAATTTGAAAGTATCTAATTTAGTCCTTCTACGCAAATACCGATTACCAGATCCCGTCAATCAGTGGGAGAGCCCGAGGTTGGTGATATAGCTCTCACTCAAGGTCAAGGCAGGGTTCGTACTAAAGTTAGGGGTCCAGGACTTGCTAAGGGTGCAGCTCCGCCCAGAGGGCAGACTAGGTCAACTTCGCTAGAGCTTGCTTATGAGACATAGGGGCCAACATATCCTATTCCCACTGCCTATAGCCCCAGATGCTTCACCCTCGATATCAAAGAGAAACCAATATAATTGAGATGATTTTAAAAAAATTAAATTTGGTATAAAGACACAAATACTCGAAAAGTTGATCAACCAAACCGTTTCATTCACACCCTTATTTAGCATTATCTATGAGTAAATATTTATGGGACCCTTATTAATTAACAGAGGTAAAATATTAAACTTACGGTACCAATAATTAATATTTTAATAAGTATACCAAGTTAAAATTTGATAATTAAAAGTGAACGGATGAAGTGTTTAATAATATATTTATTTTTGATATACTTTTATTTATTATTTTTAATATATTAAAATAGCTATATTTCATTTTTACCATTAATTATTTATTTTTAGAATTTAATACTAAATATTAATTAGTTGTATAAATATTATAATAAAATATTCATAGCAATCATTATTTTTTAAACGTGTACAATTCAAAGTAAACCAAATAAAAATAAACTAAGAAAAATACTCCTTATGTTGAAATTTAGTTGTCAAAAATTTCTTCATTTAATTTATACTTACTTATTTTTTTCGACAAATTAAAACAAAATATTTTTTTTAATTATACCCTTAATTCATTATCATTGAGTTCATATTTTTTAAAAATATATTTGAAATTTTATTAAAATAAAGATAAAATGATAAATTTATTGTACTACTCCCTCCGTCCCAATTTATTTGTCATGTTAAGATTTGACACAACCCTTGAGAAAAAATTAATTAAGAGTGTTGTTTGACTAATATATCCCTTATAAATAATTAAATTTTTATCTAGAGTAATTAATGCTAAGAGAAAAATTGGAAAAAAATAATTATTTCTCACTTGATTATCCAAATTGACAATTATTTTGGGAAATCTATTTTTAGTATACATGATAAATAAATTGAGACGGAGGAAGTAATAATATGGGTACTTTCTATTTTACACGTTTCTTAAGAAATTATTAATACGCTAGTAGACTTTACCATTTACCCTTCTTTTATATCAATGTAAATTAAATTAAGTTAGAAAAAAATCATTAATATACTAATTAACGGTGAGGATAAATGAAAAAAAATAATTAATTCTATCATAATTTAACAAGTGTTCATATAATATGAGACAAATATTTATAGACTGACATCATATAATATGCTATAGAGGGAGTATTTTTTTTTAAAGTAAGTGTGTTAAATCTAAAATATGACAAGTAAATTTAAAGAGAGGAAGTGGTTGGGTCAACAGTAACTAACAGAATCTAAAGACCGTTGATGAAGCAACCTGCGATACATGTCGGACATAGCATTAAAGGAGGGAGAATCATTTGATGAGAAGGGGGTGGTGTAATAAATAAATGAGCATTAAGTAGCTAGGAGCACGCATCAAATAAATTAAATTAACTCCGGTAAATTTAATGTCTTACCCGACAACAAGGACGCCAGCAGCCGTTTACTATATCCTATTTAATATCCAGTTCCTACTTGGATCTCCCTGAAAAAGCCTGAACTACTTGTCTCTTTGTGTAGTAAGTAATGCAGTATAAGCTACACAGCTTAAAACTCCTTCCGAATTACTTTACTTAATTGCTATTTTTATTAAAAATAAATGATATAAATTAATTTTTGTTTTAAAAAATAAAGTATACTTAAATATATTTTTTGTTTTATTTTTAATAAAATTATTTTTAAAAATAATAAATATTTAACATAAAAACATATGATAATCAAAACACAAAACTTCTAATGTAAAATTTGAAATTTGAAACCAGAGAAGTAAATTGATTTGGAGTACTACTTGGGAATAAAGTCTTTCATGGCGTTGCGACGTATTATCTAGATTAGACATTATAAACACCATAGCCGCCTCCCTCTACTGACACCTTTGCTTATTCCATTAGGGTTATTTGGAAAGTCATTTTGGTAATTAAATTTGGTTTATTTGGATATAATTGATCTGTTTGGTTGAAGAGGTAATTGGGTATAATTAGTGGGATGTAATTATGCTCTTCAATCCACAGGGAGGTTGTGAATTGCAACTAATTACATCGTGTAATTACAAGTTGTTTACTTTTTAATTTCTATTTTTTCTTTTTTATTTTAATTTATTTTTTGTCTATAATTATTCTAAATTCATTTTATTTTATCATTTTAATATTTAAAAAAAATATATTTTATTTTTAATATTTATTTTTCATTTCCTTCTCATTCTAAACTTTTACTTGATGTGATTCTATGCAATTTTTCACATTATCTTTTTTATTTATTATTCTATGTTTATTTTTTCATCAGTATGATTTTATTAGTATTCTAATTTTTAAATTATAGTTAAATTCATTGTTAAATAAAGTTAGAAATTTATGTTTTTCTTTAAAACATAGTTTTATGTACGTTATGTTGAAAATCGACATACGAATATTATATTAAATTTATTTATTTTGAATTTTACTTATGTTATATTTTTAATTTGATTTGTGTAAGTAGTATATGACTTGATATTTTCATTACAAACCTTTTATTTTTTAGTTAGATTTGATAGATTATCTTGTTTATCAAATATACTAATTTTGTCACGATATTATATTTATAACATTTACATTTTGTCAAACATTGTATTTCATATGTTGGTATAAAACTTATATTTTTATTTTTTATGATCAATTTAATTAAAATATATTAATTTAAAAAAAAAAATATTGATTTTTTTGCAACAACAGTTAAGAACATATGTTTAATAATTAATATATTTTCAAAAGACAATATATTTCCTCAATATTTAATTTAATATTATTTATAAATTTTTTTATTTGTCTAATATAAAATTTTAATTTTAAATAATTAACTTTTATTTTTAAATTTTAATATAATCTTGTAATTATACTTGTGCAACTAATTAACAAACTTATAATTATTATGCTGCATAATTACTACCTTAGTAATTATATCAATTTCAACTACCCCATAACTTTCTAAATGGACCTTAAGTTCTCACACTTGTAATTTTTTTTTTTTTTGGAAAAATTACATGATATGACAAACTGTGATAAATATTTAGTCAATATAATTATACTTTAAATTATTTATTATATATGGATATAATTAAGTTTTAATAGCAAGATACTATGTATTAATTACTAAAGATACTGTACAATCTTATTAAATATAACTAAACAATTAATAAATACAATCTCACGTTTTAAATTCAAATACATTCTACATAAGCAAAATTTTATCTAATAGAATTGGATCTCTAAACCAAGAATTGAAATCGATTATCTATTGCATACTTATCCATGACAACATTTAGTGTTGACTTGTCCACATATATCTGATCAACTGTTACTTCCTTTACATTTTGATTAGCAATAATCAAACCATTGGCCTCGTTTGACTCGTCTCCTTGCTCGACAACAACCATATCCAAATGTTGAACTGTATTGGTTGTATCAAGTAAATCGTGATTGTATTCAAGTTGCATTACATCTTCTTGAATTGCACTTTCTCGATTAACAGAGTATCATACATCCTTACCAACAATTGTTATGCACAAGGGATATAATCCAAACCCCATGTTCAACTTCTTTAATTGAACATACACCCGAATACTCATGTCATTGTGTATTTCCATAGGCGTATTGCTATCATCAGTAATGTATTTGATTTTTATGTATTTTCTAATCAAATCAACACCTAATTGATTAGAAATTAGTCTGATCAAATCATCATTATACGAAGTATATACTCCTTCACCATAATTCCATCTACATTGTATTCGATGTAACAATTGTCTTCATTCCATGTGTTTCGAATGTCTGATCAAAACCGCTATGCTTGACATTTCCTACTTCATAATTAAAAAAATATACATTTATGACATTATAATATTAATTAATTGATACATTAAACATAAAAAGTCGATTAAACTCAAAATTGACATTACCTGTATCAAATATCATACAGAAATAATGGTGAACTTTTTAAGAGGGGCGAAACAACGGGAATATGATTTTTCAAAAAGACAACATGAAGGAGTAATATTTAGTATTTTGTGTTTAATAATATTAATGGAAAGATTGAAAATTCAAAAAATGGATACAAGTTAATTAATGAATTATCGTTATCATAATTAAAAAACGGCTCCGTCCTTTCCTTATATACAATAAATAGTATATACTAATTCTAAATACAAGAAATTAAATTACATGTACATTATATTTTTCCATAAAACATGTAGTCATATTTAGTAATTATCATAACTATAGCTAGAGAAATATGATAACCCTTAAACTATAGTCATTTATGTAACTCTTTTTTTTTTTCCTTTTAAGAGCATTACAAATGCTTACATCTCAACTTTAATTTTTGTAGTCCTTCATTAAAGAAACATTTACTTCAATATTTATTGCTACTCCTTAATTCCCACGCACGCGTTGGCGACAAGAACAGACAAATAGCCCCTTATTTATGAAAGAAAACACCCACCTCTACACCTATATATACCCCTCAACTTTATTCCAACCAAAACATTCCTCGGACACTCTTCTCTCTCTTTTTGCTTCTTGCATTCATTCTTCTTCAAATACATCAGCTACTACAATGTATCAAGCAGCAGAGTCATCATCTTGGGGCGGAAACTACCATAACGTAGCAACAAGGCGGGGATCATCGTCGGACCCATTGGAAAGGGTAGTGAGGCTGGCCTCAGGAAGCGCTGTGGTGATATTCAGCATGAGCACATGTTGCATGTGCCATGCAGTGAAAAGGCTCTTCTGTGGAATGGGAGTGCACCCAACAGTGTACGAGTTGGACCAAGACCCCAAAGGAAAAGAAATGGAGAGGGCACTTTCCAGGCTTTTAGGCAACTCACCAGCAGTCCCCGTTGTCTTTATCGGCGGCAAATTAATTGGAGCTATGGACAGAGTTATGGCTTCTCATATAAATGGTACTTTGGTCCCACTTCTCAAGGAAGCTGGAGCGCTATGGCTTTAATTTGTTCACACTACTTTAGCAGAGTTAAATAGGTTTAATGGATGGACCGTTCCTCCATTTTTATTTTTGGTTTCCTTAATTAATGTGCTTTGTGTTTTGTGGCTAATTAAGTATGTTATAGTTGATATAATGCCTCAATGTTTAGCTACTAGTTTAATATCATGGAGAACTTTGTTGCTGATGTGCTGATACATGCATATAGTTCATGATCAGCTATTCCTCGTTGTAGATATAATGAACAAACAACCTCTAGTTAATGTTGATGCTTTTAATTTCTATTTCTCCAAAACTTTATTGCTCACCTTTTTTCATATGATTTTCTTTTGGTCTTTGAATATGCATTTTTTTACTCTACAAGTGTCACAACCAAAAGGTGGAAAAAATAGTTCCAAACTGATCAAATAATCCAATTTTATTTGGATATAGATTTGGTTTCATTTTAATTTTTTTTTATAATCGTGGTATTTGGGCTAATTTTCGTGCACCTCGACTATTTTCATGAGATACCTGCCACCTTTCTCCAATAACAGGTTCTAGAATGTTAGGACAGATGGAAAAAACCACTCAGTGTTTTTTCTGTCTTATTCGTTGAATCTGACACTTGATGGCTCTCAACTTTACTTTTTCAAAAATTGATAATATTTGATTTGCTTTTAATTTTATCCAAAGATTGAAGAAATAATAGAATTGAACCGACAAAGCATATACATATTTTTTAGAATTATACTCCATTTGTTCTATTTTATCTGGCATCCTTTCCTTTTTAGTTCGTCTCAGCATGAATGTCATCATATTCTAATAAAAAAATATTAAATGTCAAAATTTCTCTTTTACCCTAATGAAATAATTTTCTGTCACATAAATATCTAAAGATTATTTAGACTATTAGTTTCGAAAGTCTTCATATTTTCCTTAAACACCATGTCAAATCAAAGAATACACATAAAATAGGATGACAAATAAAGTAAATACATAATATATCATTTCTTATTAACAATTTTAAATATCTTATATACATTTTCATCAAAATTTATTTATTTATCAAAGACAAAAATGCCAAAATAAGTAATCTGGAAAAGATAAAACAAAAGCAACAACACCCTGGCTTTTTGTTGCTAGATAAAACTCAAGCCTCCTTTGCTTGCTAACTAATTTGTTTTTTTATTCTCCCATTTTTATCTTTAGATTTTTTTTATATATGATTAATAATTGATAACAATCTAATTAATAAATATATATTATATTATATTTAATTTAATTTAATTTTAATAATTAATCAAACTCATTTAATTTTAATTTGAACAAATAACAAATCCTAATCGACCCGTAATCACCGTGACAACAATATGAGCGGAATATTATATTTCCAATAAGTGACAGGAACACCGGAAATTAGGACACGATCTCGTAGAATGTTGAGGTAGATAATTAATGTGGTGTCCTGTCAAAGAAACAATATGCTTTTAAGTGGAGAAGCAGCATAAGTGCTAGCATGCCTCTATATATATTTGTACATAGTATATATATTTATTACTGTGGAAGTACTACGCCTTTGCGGAAGACCCATTTTGATGACTATCTTGTTAGATTTTAAATACTGAAATACGTACATATTTATATTTATCTACATAAACTTAACTTAAAGTAGAAAAACCCTTCATTGAAAATCAACTTACTAAATTGTCCTCCCATTATTCTAAAATCCCCGATAACTCAAATTCAATTACCTATCTATTTACGTTTGCTTGAAACGATGGATAACTCTCTTCCTTATTAACAAGCAACTCCTCCAATAAAGGCAATCCTGGTCGTGCAGGAGGTGGTGACATTATTAGAGACCACAATGGGAACTTCATCTGTGCTTTTGCAGATTTCTATGGCGAATGTAGTAACAATTTGGCTGAAGTTAAGGCTATGTATAAAGGCATTCTTCTGTGTATTATCAAAGGTCTTACCAATGTAGTTGTGGAGTTCGTCTCGTTAATCATTCTGAACTTGATTAAGAGAGTCATGAAACCCCCATGGCAACTCAATCAGATTATTGAGGATATTAATAATTTGATTAAAGATGATAATTTCATCTTCTGTCACATTCTAAGAGAAGGGAACAACACTGCTGACTCTCTTGCTAACTTGGGGGAATCTTACAAAATTACTATTATCTTCATTGAGGTAATCTCATTACCTTCGAATATCAAAGCTTCAATGAAGTTGGAAGCAAAGGAGACCCCAAACTTCAGATTTTAGACAGAAAAAGAATAAATTTTTGTGATCAATGGAGGGTTTTTTCTACATTCCCCTATTTGTACGCGGGTGGTATATGACGACAACCATTCATGACTCCTCATTCATCTTTAGGGATGTCAACTCTTTAAGATCCCAAACTCGATATTTTTCTAAATCTTTATATCAAATGTTGATTGTTGCTAATAACTACAAGGTTCTGGAGGCTAAGGTTTATGTCCTCCTCCATGTAATTATGAATTTTTTGGAATATATATGAAGCACCACTAGGTTTTAAAGGAAAAAAACAACAACTCCTCCAATATGCGACATTAAATGCTCTCTCTTCCATTAATCCAACCTTTGTCGCTCGTTCCCAAAACTGAACTATAAATTCGACTACCAAATAATTCCCTTCATAAAATTCTCTTTCCCCTTTTTTCATCCAACACACCTTCCATTTGATATGCATCTATTAGATTTTCATTCCTATATTCCCAAACAAACTCCTCGAACAACTGATACACATATGCCATAGGCCTTAGATCTGACCCTCTGTAACGATCCAAAATTTTTTGACTTTCGTAGTGGTTGATCAAGGTCTGTTTGAACTTGTTATGGGTGGTTAGAGATGGCCATGGGTGATACTTATGTGGCCATGTTCAAAGTAAACGCGTTGGTTGGGCTTTTGCACAAGGTTGTGTGGCAGGGCTGACTTTGATTGACCATATCTCTTGGTATGGGATGAACTGTGTAGGCCACGCCCTATCAAAGTGAAGCTCTTCGAGTTATCTTCGCAACACAATTAGTTTCACTTAAATTGGAGTTTGAATGTGGAAGTTATGGCTTTTGAGGTAAGACTATCCGTGCACGAAAACATTCTGGAAAGGAGGAGACTAAGTTGGCTAGGGCAGGGCCACACGGAAGGACCACAGACCGTGTGGGGGGTTTGCGGCCCATGAGCCCATCCGTGAGTTTATCCAGAGTGTGGGTTGGGTGATGGACCAAGGCCTTGAACCAAGTAAGGCTCCACGGACCACCTCACGATCCGTGTGATGCCTCACGGTTTGTGAGGGCACCCGTGGAGTAGTCGAGAGAGTTGCTTGGACCCTGGGCCAGAACTCCGAGCTAAGTGAGGTTCCACGAAACACTTCATGGTCTGTGTGGTGCCTCATGACCAATGAGTTAATTCGTGAAGTGGTCCAAAAAGTTCCCAAGATTTGTAAGCCAAGGCTGTGATCAAGTGTAGCTAGCCACACGGTCGAGTTCACGGAAAGTGAAACATTGTACGGTCCATGTAACCATTTTGCGTCCCTAGTTTTGAGTTATTTTCTCTGTTTCATTAATGGTTAAATTATAATTTTAATTAATTCTAGGGCCGTTTTAGTCTTTCTAAACTCTCCAAAAACCCCTGAATAGAACCCTAATTACCCTAATTCATTCAATCTCTTGAATCTCTCTAAATTATTCTCTTAATTTTCTCTCAACCTCCATTGAAGAAAAGCTTGGAAACTTGGGAAAATTTGATTCTTCTTGAGTAATTAAAGGTATGTAAGCTTGATTCATGGTTTCTCTTTCAACCATGAAGACCCAAAACCTTTTTCTTTAATTTGATAAATTTTTGATTTCTTTTGCAAATGGGTCTTTAAGATTATAAATGGTTTACTTGAAATTGAAGTATGGGATGTGTTAATTTATGAATTTCAAAGTGGATTGAGTCCCTATGTAACAACCCGAAAATTTTAGAAATATCCTTATGATTGCACTTCTATGATGTACTACTGGTCATGGTTGAGTTTTGGTAGCCACGGGTTGAGTTTAGGTGGCCGAATGCAAAATGGGCTAGTTGGTGGCCTAGAGGGAGAGTTTCGACAGTGTACTACAAACAATCATAACTTTTGATGTGGGATGAACCATGTTAGATACTACATATCAAATTGAATCTCTTTGAGTTAGCTTTGCAACACAACTGGTTTCACTCAATTTGGAGTTCGAATTAGGGAGATATGACCCAAACAATGAGACTGTCTAAGATTTGGAAGACATTGGAGATAGGCTCAAAAGAGTGGCCAAGGATAGGGACACAAACCGTGAAACTTTGCACGGTCCATCTTGGGTGTCTTCAAGTGGTCTAGTTAGCTAGGCGTGGCCTGGAATCACCCCTAAGACAAGTATAGGGACACGATACCTTGGACGGCTCGTCCACTGTCCCGTCAAGTTGGACAGTGGCTAGGACAAGCCATGGACGTGTTTTGGGTACTATGTATGGGTTCACGGGACCCTCACATGGATAGTCACACCCCAAATGGTCCGTCAAATTATTCGTGAAATGCTACAGAAAGTCCTCCGAGAGTTCGCGTTGAAAATTTGTCTAAGTGTTGGTTGATGGAGGGTTGAACGGCTCGTGTACAGTGAAACAGGCACTGTAGCTGCCGTTTCACTCTGGTTAGTCTCGGAAATTTATGTTTTATTAATGGTATTTTTGTGATTTAATATTTCCCTAAGCCCCTTTTTAGTACCCTAAGGTCTCCTAAACCCCTAAAACATTCCCCAAACCCTTATTCATCCATTCAAACTCTCCTAT
>JBCEWC010019238.1:0-11527 GCA_038996855.1 Solanum aculeatissimum
AAAGGGTAAAAATCATTTTCAAACCCCTCCCCCACCTTTGTTTTTAAATCAAACTCCCACTCAATTTTGAACAATAATCAAACTCCCCCTTTATCCTAAGTAAATCTTTAAAGTGCCAATTATATATCCTTTCATTATCGATTTCTTTTTTACTTTTTTAAAAATTATAATTTTTTAAATTTTTTTTTGTTTTAGGTAACAATTCTTTCATAAGAGCATAAATATTATCTTTTGGACGAAAAATGTGAGAAATATCAATTGCGTATATGAACTAGCAATGTTCTATAATGAAAGTGAATTAGCATAATGAGAAAATTAGTTTTAATAATAAACATCAAAACTCTAATATTTATCTATACAAATACATTTATATAATGTTGATACATTTCATACCTATTTATATAATATCGACACACATTTGTATACAATTTATACAATATCGATATATGTTTACAAACTATTTATATAATATTGATACATGATTATACATAATTTATGCATGAAAAAAACATAAAGAATATATATATATATAACCAATAAAATAAAAATAAAATATTTTTTAATAAAAATTAATGTCGCCCAATAAATACATGATTTTGTTTTTTTTTTAAAAAGAAAAAAATTCTTTTTTTAAAAAAAAAACATTACATACCTATTTATATAATATCGACACATGTTTATATATAATTTATACACTATCGATACACATTTACACACTATTTATATAATATTGATACATGTTGATACACAATTTTATACAATGTTGATATATTACATAACTATTTATACAATATTAATATAAGTTTATATACATTTATAGAATATCGATACGGTATAAGTACACCACATAAGTATTTATATAACATCAGTATATTATATATATAGTAAAAAATATTGAAAAGAGTTCTAATTTTTTTTTTAAAAAAAATACAATAAAAAATAATTTAAAAAAATTAGCTTTTAAAAAAAAAAAATTAATATTGCAGAGGAAGAGAAAATAAGAATGAAAAAATAAAGGAAGCAAAAAAGGCCTATGTCATGGGCTGACCTATAGCTTGGCCGATTCTGGACTCAGTAGTTGGGTCAATTTTGGCTATTTTTGATGTAAAATTTTTATAAATGTTATATTGTTGCATAGAAATTTTCATAAATCCCAATTTTTTTTATCAAATTACTAAAATTATCAACTTTTTGAAGGTGAATGATACCTAAAATATTCTAATTGATACCTAAAAAAGAATCTTGAGAATTTAAGTCTGTTGTGTTAAATAAGGAAAATTAACTCTTAAATTGTGACTCCTTAATTAACGTTATTTTTTAGTATAGTAATTTAATCAGTGTCAATCACTTATTAATTACTCAATCTTTCACATTTAATTTGCAATTTCAAAATTATGCCCTTTTTTGCTTCATCTCCAAAAAAGAAAAATTGTTCGTCTTCTTCTTCCTTCGTTGAAAGAATTTATTATTCTTTTTTTTTTATTTTCGTATCAGTTAACATATTTTTATGAATTTATTCAACATTAACATTTTTCATACGTGAATTCGCTCTTTTAAAAATAACTACCTATTTATTTAATGAACTTGATACTTGTTAATTCTAACATTCATACTTTATTTAGATACTTGAATGGTTTTTTTATTTGATAAATCAGAGTAACTATATCAAAATAAATTTATTAATATTGATATATTAACGATTAGGTAAAAAAATGACTGCATAACCTTAGTGTTGTGTATCAATACCAAAAATGCCTAAAAAACCACGTATCAATCAATGATTTTAGTTTGATTTTGCAAAATGTTTTGACTTAATTTTGAATATCGTCAAAAGTAAGACTTTTGATATGTGAATCTATTCTTCCAAAAAATAACTATCTATTTCTTTAATGAACTAGATACTTGTTAATTCTAATGTTTATATTTTATTTAGATACTTGAATAATTTATAAATTTTTACTTTTTTATTTGATAACTCAGAATAATTGTATCAAAATAAATTCATTAACATTGACACATTAACAATTACAATATAGTGGACAAATAATCTATTTAAACAAAGTTTCAAGTATCTAAAAATGTAAATAAGTTAAAGTATCAACTAACATTTTATGACATTTAAAGATACTTGATACAATGGAAATTGATAAAAAAAATTTGAAGAAAATGAAAGTATAAAATGACCAAAAAGATAAATATTGATTTGATACGAGACATAAATACAACAATAAAACTTGATACAACCAAGTTAAAACTATGTTGTTGAACTTGATAAAACGAAATAACCTTTTCAATTTTCATAACATCCAACTTGATATAAGAAGATTTTTGAGTTATAGTTGATACAATGAAATTTCAAGAGTAATGAAGCACGAAAATCATTCTCTCCGTAATCAAAATCACGCATCAGATTAAGAACAAGAGGAATTTCTTCGATTTGGGACACTTTCTCCATTTGAACATTTATCTCCGACTTAGTGAGAACTTGAGTAACTTCGGCGATTTGTGAAGATTCTTCGATTTGAGATACTAATTGTGTTTGAATAAATTAAAGGACTGGGGAGGATCTCTAATTGTGTGAGACTTATACTAAAAGAAGTATTAAAATCCATACAACCATAAAAAATCAAAAGGATGAAGAAGAACAAATTCAACAAGGACCAAAAATTCCAAAAAAAAGAAAGAAAGGAAGATGAGAATGACAATTTGTTCAGTGATCTTAGGGTTCAAAAAAGGAGAGAAATTTTTTAAAAGGAAAGAAATAATTATGCAAAAATTAATTATGGGTTAATTTGAAATTAATTATGAATATTTGACTAATGAATAGTGATTGACAACTAAACGGACTCTAAAACTGAAAATTCAAAAATAGCCGTAATAATAGGCTAGTAAAAGGTTGAGTGAGAAAGTTAACGCTAAGTATCAAATAGGAGGAGAAAGTATGTAAAAAAAATGGGAATTTTGTAATTTTTTTAAATGGTAGGGAAATTTTGGAGATTATGATAAAATAAGTTGTGTATTTATGTAATTTTTTCATTTTTTGTTTAAATAAAACATGTACTATATTTGTTGTAAAGTAATTAATTTTTTTGTATATATATGATATTTCCTTTTCTTTTTTTTTTAATTACAAGTTTTATATTTTTTTCATTTTAATTTAATTTTTTATTTTTAAAAATTTTATTTATCATTTATATATTTTTTAAAAAATATTTTTTTATTTTATAATATTTATTTTTTATTTTCTTCTCATTCTCAATGTTTACTGCATATGATTTTATGCAATTTTTCATATTTATTTATTTTATGTTTATTTTTTCATTACCATGATTTTATTAGTATTCTAATTTTTAAAATTAAGTTAAATTCATTTCATTTTAAATCATATTTACCTACGTTATGTTGAAATTTGACATAAGAGTATATTTTTAGTTTTATCTGTTTTAATAATTTTGACTTGATATTTTCACATTACAAGCAATTTATTTTTTAGTTAGATTTTATATATTTTTTGTCAAATATTTTAATAATTTTACTATGACGTAATATTTATAATATTTAATATTTTTGTCAAACATGCATTTCATGATGTTCTTATAAATCTTGCATTTTTAGTTTTTATGACTAAGTTAATTAAAAGACTAGTTTGAAAAATATAAATTAATTTTGTTTATAATATTAGTTAAGAACATATGTTTACTAATTAACATATTTTCAATAGACAATATATATCTTAAATGACCGATTTCTTCTACAATTCATTGATTTCTCAATGATGCCGGAATAAATTTTATTCGTCGACTTAAAAATTCTGATTTCTCCAATCCACGTACGATTAACGGACGAGAACCAGTGCTGAAGAAGGGGTTGTGGACAAATTTCTTTTCATCTAGATAAGGAGTCAAAATTTCCAGATTCAGATTCAATCAGAGCTTCTGTCTTTGATTTTTGCCGGAAATCAAAAAATCGATCAAAATTGTCACAAATCCTAGTGAATTCTAACTCTTGACTGAGTTTTTTTTTCTAGTGTTTTTTCCTGTACCGTTTCATCTCCTGACGAGTTTTTTGATATTATTTCTTGATCAGTTTAAGTATTTACTTCTTATTTATCTGAATTTTTTTGCATACTGTTCTAAATTTTTTTTGCTCAGTTTTTTGTTTGCTTACTATTGTTGTTGATGAATCCTGTTGTTGGCATACTATAGGGTTTACTGTTGTTTGCATATTGTAGAGTTTTCCTGTCTTTCTGTTCTTGTTTGTTTGGTACAAATTAAGTTGTTCATTGTCTACTATTTTTCTGAATATACTCTTTGCTACTTTGATTTTTTTCTATATATTTGGTTATTCGATTAGTATACTTTATATTTTACTGTTTTATATTATTGGGTTGTTGTTTTCGAGAGATCATACCCTCTTGATCTTCTATAGTTTGTTGAGTCCTTAGTTTTGGTGTAGTTTAGTGGCGTTGGGGTTGAATGGTGGATTAGGGTCATGCCGTCGGTGGAGGTCATGTCGATTAGGGTTGGGGACAAGGGATAGTAGTGGTAAGAAGGGCACAAACTTACTTAAGTTGAAAGTAGGAACGTGGAACATGGGATCACTAACAGGGAAGTCCATACAACTAGTGAAGAGTCTTAAGAGAAGACAAATTAATATAACGTGTATTCAGGAAATCAAATAGGTGAGTATTAAAGCTCGAAATGTAGATGGATTTAAATTATATTACTCAGGGGCTCGAGGGATAAAAATGGAGTAGGTATCCTAGTAGATGAGAACCTTAGAGAGTATGTGGTTGAGGTCAGGAGGATTAATGATAGGATGGTGTTCATTAAACTTGTAGTCAGTAGTTATGTAATAAATGTAGTTAGTGTCTATACACTCAAGTGGACTTGGATAAGGAAGTCAAAAAGCTCTGTTAGGAAGATTTAGATAAGGTTGTGAGAGGTATTCCGGGTACAGAAAAAATCTTCATTGGGGGAAATTTTAATGGGCATATCAATGCAATTTCTGGCATGTTTGACGATGTTCATGGAGGTTTTGATTTTGAGGAGAGAAATGAAGGTGGGACGTCTCTCTTGGATTTTGCCAAAGCCTTTGAGTTGGTTATTGCTAACTCATTTTTTTTCGAAGAGGGAAAATCACTTGATTATCTTTCGTAGTACAGTAGCTAAGACTCAGATTGATTACTTACTCCTCTGGAAGGGCGATAAAAGCCTGTGTAAGAATTGCAAGGTCATTATGAGTGAAAATATTTTTACTCAACATAGGTTTCTAGTGATAGATGCAGAGATTACGAGGGAAGAGAAGAAGATGATTATTTATGCCCAACCAAGGATTAGATGGAAAGGCCTGAATCCTGCCCTTTCTTGGGAGATGGGAAAAAAGTTAAGTAGTTTAGGGGCTTGGAGTAGCAGTGGAGATGTGAACACCATGTAGGACACTACTGTTGGTTGGATTAGAAAAGTAGCTACCGAGGTACTAGGGGTTTCGAGATGAACCTTTGGTAGACGTCAGGGTGATTGGTGGTGAAATGAATTTTTCAAGGCAAAGTGAAAGCTAAGAAGATTGCCTTATACGGAGTGGTTGGAGTGTTGGGGATGAGGATGAAAAGTGAAGGCGTAGATATTTATAAGACGGCGAAGACAAAAACGAGGACGACGGTGACTAGGGTTAAGACAACATCGTTTAAGCGCTTGTACATGGAACTGAGTGATAAAAGCGGGGATAAGAGATTGTATAGGTTCACAAAAGAGAGAGAGAGAGAGAGGAAAGCTCGCACTTGTACCAAGTGAAGTGTATCAAAAAATGAGGAGGGTGTGGTGTTGGTGGATGAGACTTCCATTAAGCTAAGGTGGCAAACTTACTTTCATAAACTCTTAAACGAAAAGGGGTGAGTTGACACACTCCGATAGTCATTGAGATTTTAGTTATTGCAGACATTTCAAAGTTGAGGAGGTTAGACGTGTTATTATTATCATAAAAAGAAAGAGGGTCATCGGACTCGACCAGATTCCAGTGGATTTTTGGAAGAGCATGATCAAGGATTGTATGGAGTGGTTGAGTAGGTTGTTCAATGCTACCATGAGGACTACTAATATGCCCTATAAATGGAGGAGTACAATGGTTCCATTGTACAAGAACAAGGGTGATGTTCAAAATTGTAACACTTACAGGGGTATCAAGTTGCTAAGTCACACTATGAAGGTCTGGAAAAGAGTGATGGAGATGAAGGTGAGAAAAATAGTGTCTATTTCAGAGAATCATTTCAGATTCATGCCAGGGTGGTCGACTACTAAAGAAATTCATCTTGTTCAGAGATTAGTGGAGAAATATAGGGAAAGAAAGAAGAACCTTCATATGGTGTTCATTAATCTTAAGAAGACCAATGACAAAGTTTCGAGGGATGTCCTATGGAGGTGTCTAGAGACAAAAGGTGTTCCTATGATGTATATTAGGGTGATAAAACACATGTATGACGGAGTCAAAACTTGAGTAAGAATGGTGGGAGCAAACAAATAGTATTTTTCTATTGAGATGGGACTTCATCAAGGATCTATGTTGAGCCCTTTTCTTTTTTGTCTTAGTAATAGATGAGCTGACATGGTCTATTCAAGAGAAGGTTCCATGGTGTATGCTTTTTGCAGATGACATAGTACTAATTGATGAGACTCAGGATAAAGTTGATGATAAATTGGAGGTTTAGCGATATACTTTGAAATTCAAAGAATTCAAACTGAGCAAGACCAAAGCAGAATACTTGGAGTGTAAATTCAGTGTTGTGCGGGATGAAGCTGACATTGAAGTGAGACTTGCCACTCAACCTATTCCTAAGAGAAAAAACTTTAAGTATCTTGGGTCCATCATCCAGAGTAGTGGCGATATCAATGATGATGTCACACATCGTATTGGGGCAACATGGACGAAATGAAGGCTTGCTTCTGGAGTATAGTGTGATAAGAAGATACTACCTAAATTTAAAGGTAAGTTTTATAGAATGGTGGTTAGACCATCTTTGCTTTTTGGGTAGAGTGTTGGCCAATAAGAAACTCATATGTTCAAAAGATGCAGATCGCTGAGATGGGTGTATGGACATACCAGGAGTGATAAGATTAGGAATGAGACCTATTTGGGAGAAGTTAGAGGTGGCCCATGTGGCTAACAAGATGAGGAAAGCGAGACTGAGTTGGTTTGAAAATCTACAGAGAAAAAGTACCGATGCTCCTGTTAGGAGGTGCGAGAGGTTGGATTTAGGGATTACACGGAGGGGTAAAGATAGACCGAAGAAAATATTGGGGGGAGGTGATCAGACAAGACATTGTGAAACTTTACCTCACCGATGACATGACCTTAAATAGAAAGAGGTCGTATATTAGGGTAGAAGGCTAATAAGTTAGTAAGGGTAGATCGTTGTTTGGTCTTGTAATTTAGTAGGATTAATCGTGTCTTTATATCCAGTGTTGTCAGTAGTCTTGTATATTTGTTACTTTTATCATATTTTAGATATCATCATTTGCTTTTCATTATCTGTCATTTTCCTTTTTTTCATATCTAGTATCTTCTACTTATGGGGTTTGATCTTAGAGACGAGGGTCTTTCGAAAATAACCTCTTTATCTCTATGAGGTAATTGAAAGGTCTGCGTACATTTTACCTTCCCCCGACTTCACTTGTGAAATTTTACTGGGTATATTGTTGTAACATATATTTTAAATGGTTAATTTAATATTATCTATAAATATTCTTATTTGTCTAATATAAAATTTTAATTTACACGTACACATTCTGATCAATTTAAATGAGGATTGTGGTCCATTCTATTGAGTAACACTCATGAGTTTCTAAAATAAATTACAAATAACCTAATATTTTATGTTATATTACGTTGAAAAGAAATCAGTGCATGAGTGCCTATGTTCCTACAGTTTCAGAGAAGATTGTTGGAAGATATCATTATATTGCCATGTATATATGTTATAATTGTTATATGCTAATTATGAGCGAAGAAAATGATCACAATTAAATGAATTTTCTGGTATAAAATAACCTCAATCAAACAACCAAAAAACAAATTATTGCAACACTTCTGTTATAATAATTATCTATGTAAAGTACATATTTTATAATAATAATAATAATATGATAAGCAAATTTTGGGGGCCTAAGGCGACGGCCGACCTTACGGGCGGCCCTGAGTCCACTGCATACATCACTATCTTTGGGGACACCTTTAAGATGATGTCTAAATCACTGGATTTCCTTCTACTCCAGATTCTGAACCTTCAACCTTGTTCACTTTGTTTTGCTGCATGGTCCTTAACAAAATATAATAAAATAAATAGACAGTCTGTTCAGCGCGGATTCCATTTATTATTATGCGTAGGGGTTCTAAATGTGATATAAATTACATTGTAGAAGGAACCGGATCATCAGTTGCTTTCCCCTGCCAAATTTTCGAGCATAGGCAGGTGTTATAAAATAAATACTAAGATCAGGTTTTTCAGATTTCTATCACATAGTCATGCATGTTTTCTAGGTTCACTTTGTCATCTAAACTTCTGCTGCAGTTTACCATTGACAATAGCACTCAAAAACACTTTTAGAGACCAAAATGGTTGTCGTGCAGGGTGAAAAGCAGTAATTTATCCATTAGCTAAAGAAAAGGAGTAATTTAGGAAGGCAAATGTAGTGGATATGACAAGAACCAATTATCATAAATTAATGCCTAGGAGAACTTACATTAGAATCAGTTTGAGTTTCAAAGAAAGCAGAGGAAAAATAAGTTCACATGAACGTGTATCTCTGCTTATAACTTCTATTTGAAAGTCTTAATGACAAAGGCGAGCTATTTCTTTCTTTCAGGAAGTCATTATTTTCTTTCAGATAAAGTGATTATATCCTAGGGCTTAGAAATTGCAAAATATAATGTTTAGTTAGAAAAGATGACAGCGTAAAATATAACAGCACTTGGATGACAAACCCTAAGAAAATAAGATGATTACAGAAGAGAAGAGAGAGCAGGGATTAGTGTACCGGGCTATAATTAAAGTAGGACCAACTTACCCTATAAAACTTTGCTTTGCTGTGAACGATCTTCTTGCTTTCAATACCAGGAGTTAGCACCGGCACATCATCAACAATGTTTAAAGCCTGCTCAAAAAATTGACTCCAAGAATGGAGAGAAAATAGGTCTCATAAAGTGAAAACACATTTCAGTCCATAAAGAATGGTATTAACTCTTGCAAATTCTACCCAAAAAATTATACCAACTCTGAAAATAGGTGAAATATGAAATACCAGCAAAGAAGTTCTTAAGCAAATCTTACAGGATACTATAAAATAGGTGAGATATACTTTCATCTTCTGCTCACCAGAAGCAGCGAGAAAAATGCTACCCATTAATGCATCTTACAGAGTAGTCAAAAACAAGAGATGCAGAAAAGTACCAGACTCTGTTGCTGGTGCGCTTTCAAGTGCAAAGAACAATTAAAGCACCATGGAAACAAACAACAACAACAACAACATACCCAGTAAAAAAAAATTCACAGATGGGCAGAAGAGTTTATCTTAAGGGGCAGGGGTAGATTTATGTGGGAGGATGAGGATACCACGACATACAGAAGCTTGGCCAAAATTTTCATATATAAATAGGAATTTTAGTGCGTATGATATATAATTAAAGGTTGGCACCCACAATCTAAGTTGCTCAGACTTTCCAAAAATATTGCCGCATCCATGTCGGATCCTTAAAAAATACACTATTTTTTGAGTATCCGACATGCACCCATGGATATTTTTGAAGAGTCCGAGCAACATAGCCCACATTATCCTAGCCATTGCTGGTCCCCACTCAATGCCAAGGTTCAAATCCCCATGAAGGTTGTCTCTTTGGTTTTTGTTTACATTTCACAAAGTCTTTTCTTTTTTAAAAAAAGTTTCTTTATATTCTTCATATTTATATTTTCACTCTGTGGGATTCCGCTGGGTATTATGTTGTTGTATTTATATTTTCACTCTTCCTTCAATGCCACCCATATATTAGTTTGTGTTTCTTTATATTCTTCATTTTTATATTTTCATTCTTCCTCCAATGCAACCCATATATCAGTTTGTTTGTCTAAAATTATCTCTTTGTTTTTTCTTCAAAATGTCAAATTATTTACTTGAATGTGATTTTAATTTCACACCCTTCCTCCCAAATCCCTCCAAGGTACATTTTAATGATTTTATTCTTCATTTCTTAATATTAATGTATTTATGTACCAAAAATCTTGTAGATTGAACTGGATTAGCCCAAAATGGATCAAATTGTTCAATGGATGCCCTAATTTGATGTCCATCACTAAGTTTGTATTAAAGACAGTGGCACCCGCAACCTTTAAATTCGGGATCCTCTTCTGTAAAGGGGAAAGAAAGTGTTAATTGTGCAGTTGAGTATTCCCACATACTTCATGTCCTTGCTTCACTCTCCAGTAAGTGTTCCATGGAAGTTGGAAAATTTTCGGATGGATTTTCGTGGGATAGCTCAAGCAGGGAAAATAGTTTCACTACACCAAAGTGTTCGGGTGGGCTTGGGTTAAAGATCC
This sequence comes from Solanum aculeatissimum, assembly GCA_038996855.1. NCBI lineage: Eukaryota > Viridiplantae > Streptophyta > Magnoliopsida > Solanales > Solanaceae > Solanum > Solanum aculeatissimum. Next base: position 10,583 of record JBCEWC010019238.1, read on the forward strand.
TGGGGACTTTAGCAAAGCACTATTGGGAAAGTGGGTATGGAGATTTGGGGTAGAGGCTTTTTGGAGAGGGGTGATTGAGGAGAAGTATGGAATTTTTGAAAAAAGGTGGAGGAATAAAACTGTTTTCACATCATATGAGTGTGGTTATGAAGTTATATCATAAAGGGGTGGGAAAAGTTCAAGAACAACATACCTAGTAAGGTCCCACTTGAGGGTAAGTGTACACAAACCTTACCCCTACCTTGTAGAGGTAGGAAATTGAGAGGTTGATTTATCAATTATAGAGGATACAAGGGTGAGGAGTGCATTGAAAAATTGTTATAAGTTGTTAATTGACTTAATAGGAAAACTGTAAAACCTTAGACCTGCTTAATACCATTAAAGAAAATATACTTTGTCACGACCCAATTTAGGATCATGACCGGCGCTAAGGGAAGAATCAGGCAGAGTTTCCTCTGTTTTTGGGCCTATCCAAAATTGTACCTGTCCCAGAATTCAGCAACACAACTACTAATATTCAAGATAAGTCATCATAATACTAATCCATCACCAACAATAGGAATCAACTTAAACTTTGTCGCATACCTAGAATAACAAAAGAATATCCATGACTCTAAATAAAGGAATGACTATGGAGCAACTCCAAGAATTCAAATAAAAAAAAAAGGTCCATAATAAAAGAATAAGCTTGGTTCCTCGACAAACAAGAGCGGGGCTCACCCTGGAATCAACTTGCTACCTTTAGCTAATTAAATCCTCGCCAATATCACCTATATTCTCTATTAGGGAAAAAAAATAGCGAGGAGTGAGACGCTAACTCAGTGAGTAATAATAGTAACCACAATCATTTTAATAAGGGACAAGTCAAAAAATATGCTAGTATAATAGTCAAAAATCATGTAATAAATGCTCTTTCAATAAAATCAATAGCTATAATCAATCTTG
>JBCEWC010019239.1:0-11526 GCA_038996855.1 Solanum aculeatissimum
TGTAATGATGCTATGATGGCTTGATCGAGGGTCTTCAGGTCCTCTTTCGCCATGTCACATCTAGGCCCCCTATCGGGTCGTGACATTGGACAACATTATTTATGGTCAAATGGCAAATGACTGGACGTTGTCCAATAGAATTGATATTTTATTTTCAGTTGCAAGTGGATTGTCATACCTGCATTCAGGCTATGATTTTCCAATAGTGCACTGTGACATGAAGTCTTCAAATATTCTTCTGGATAAAAATATGGAAGCACATGGGAGTGACTTTGGGACAACTAGGATGTTGGGTGTTCATCTCCAGGATGGGTGCAACATATCATCAGCATCCGCATTTCAAGGAACTATGGGTTACATGGCACCAGGTAATAATTCTTACAACTTCTTGACCCTCACTTTTACTAGATTCTGTGTTACCTCTCTGTTTTTTTTTGTTAAGCTGATTTCAGCTCCTATTATTGAAATTAACAGTGATGCACATGAGACTATCTTAAACAAACTATGCTAACATTATTTTACATGATTGCAGATGGTTAATCCACCAACTGAGTAATCATCCATCCACACAGTCATGATTGAAAGGGTCAAACTTATTCCTAAAAGCTACTACGTTAATGAAACAAGTAATCAAACATCACATGGTATATGACTACTGTACTCAAATCAAAGTAAATGCAGCAAACATATCACAAGAAATTTGAAAAACGTGCTCTAATGGTGCAACTGATATCACTTTAGTTAATTACACATAGTATAGGTTAAAAACAAACTAAAGAGAACACAAACCTTCATGTTATATCACATGTCCAAAATAAGAAAATTAAGGCAACAAGACCAACAATAAAGAGCTGGCAGAAACATAGATGAATTAAGAATGGGAAACAATAGAAAGCAGGACAGCCATGACAGGGGCAACAGATAATAAATCAAACCATTTTTTGAATTTAATCATATGATGAACCATAGGGATCAAGAGCAATTAGCTGCTAATCGATCATGAGAAAAGGGAAGTTGATTTCTTTTCTGATCATAAGTGGAAGATAGATCATGTATAAAGATTGAAGATTCGAATAATACTAGTATTACTTGTTAACTGATCGTCTATTGTTGAGTCTTCAGAGATCGTTGATCCTTATTCAGAGAACAAACTTGTTGTGTATATGAACTTGTTACTGCGTACGTATGAACTTGTTGTTGCGTATAGCTAGGGAAAACTAGGGTAGAGAATAACGCGCGTATATGTTTGAGAATAAACAAAGTATTTTTTTTTTGAATTTTAGCTCTTATTTTGGCGCCTATCAGTTTTGGTGTAATTAAATATAATTATTTAAATTTTATTTTTATAATATTTTAGTATTCACTTAATAATTTTTCCCTCCAATCCTTAAATTGCAATTTAGGACCAGGTCCTAATTTTTTTAGGGACTAGATTTACTACCTTCCCAATAAAATATAGAATTTGGGACCAGTATTTAATCTCATCTCTATACATGTACTTTTAGAGACGAGATTATTAACTTGTCCTTAATTGTTGGTCTTAAATAAAGCTTTTTCTTGTAGTGATAATAACCAATTGTATGATATGATGAGAGATGTGAATGCAATGCATGGGTCTTGTTAGGCTATATACCAAGTGTCTCTCAACCTTGCGACCTACTCATGGCCAAGGGGTATCATAATATCTCATCCTTGCCACCTGCCCATGGTTAAGGGGTATCACAATATATCAACCTTGCCACCTGCCCGTGGTCAAGGGGTATGAAAAGTATACATCTGACCCTTGCCTCTTGCTAGGGTTAAGGGGATATATAATAAGTGGTACAGTATCTCAAAAGTGGAGTATCTTACCCTTGTTTCCTGCTCGAGTCAAGGGATGGTACAATGAAATATGGAATAAGTGCATGTCAATAATACACATCAAGATAGATACAATGGCATCATGATAAGAATACTAATACATAAGCCTCATATAATCATGGAAAGTAATATCAAGTGCCCCAACTGGTGCCCCAATCGATCATCAAGTCTCAAATCATCACAATTATATCAATAGTCAAGTGTGCCAATAATACTGAACCTCACTCATCCCAAAATATACATATGATCCCCAAAAGTATATCCAAAGCCATAAACTTACCACAAAAATTACCCAAATAGTATCACGAGTCTCATATTATCACATTAATATCCCAAAATGTCTTAATTCACAAGATTCCATCTCAATATATCAATAGGATCACACTTAAGTCAATTGTTTGCCTAACCGGAATCACATTTCCATTAAAATTCTATGATATTGGTTCATTTACTCATGAATCAGTCTAGATCTTACAATTATCACATGAATACGTACAATAACTCATATCCAATCCCATAAAGGTTAGTCAAACCTACCTCAATGCCGAAACCATGCTCAAATAAGTTTTCAATCAACTCAATCCTCCAAATAATCCCTGAATCGATCAATCGCTATAAAAAATAGATACTACGCATCAAGAAGTGAATTTCAATACCCATATTGGCAAAACATAGGCTTAGGGGGGAAATGGTCAAAATTGGGGCTAAAATTTGAAGTTCTCAAATCTAAAAATTGACTTGAAAATCAGGTTGTACATGAAAATAAAGTTCATGGGTGAAAATTCCACTAAAATTAAGTTCAAATCGAAGGAGAAATCACCATTTAAAATTTTGCAATCATGGGCTAAAAATTCCCAATTCTAGGTATTCAAAATCATGAAATTCAAGACAAAATCAAGATAAAAGTCATGAAAATTAATTAAAAGGATGTTAGAAACACTTATCCAAAAGAATTCTTCAAAAACCTTTGTCAAAAATCACCCCAAAAGCTTGAAATGTTTAAAAATGGAGTAAAAATCATGTTGCTCGAGTTTAAAAAGTGATCCAGTAAAATACACTCTGTGAACGCGGGTGGGGTCCCATGAATGCGGAGGGGATGGTCTAATTGTGCTCCGCGAATGGGGAACCAAGCCTGCAAATGCGAAGACTATGTCCGTGAACACAGATAAGCAACAGGTGCACCTCCCTGAATGCAGATCCCTGGGTGCGTATGCGGAGAATAAACGGAGGCTGCACTAGAAAACTTGCACCAGCAATACATAAATAGAATCATAACTCGAAATGGACCCTCACAACTCATCCAGAATCAGAATTTCATAAACTAAATATGTATTCATACCATAAATAACGATATGGACTCAAGAAATCATTAGAAATTAATTTTGAGGCCTCCTCGCCACTTTTACCAATTCAACTCAAATATACTAGTTTAAAACTCAAAATACCAAAACTGCCTTCGACAACTCTGAAAATTATGAAGAGATCATTTCTAGTATTAGTTTCACCATCTGAAACTATTAGAATTGTGAAAATTTTTTATTCAAGCTTCTGAACTCTGAATATTGACCAAAGTCAAACTTTGATTTCATAAACAATTAAAACTACAACTTTGGACCCAAAAACTTTATTTTAACTTTGAATTCAATTCTGTAACTTCTGCTAGATCAGTTTTGATGTTCTAGCTCTAATGGGATCAATGGATCTCTAATTCGACACCCAAAACTCAGAATGCTACAAAAACTCATTTATTTTCAACAATGTAAGCTTTTAAAAATGCCAAAATTCATATTTTTCATTTTTAGAACACAAGACCTCAGCTCCAAAAATGAAAATAGCTCAAAATAGGTCCACAATAACTTATAAAAGGGAAAATAGTAATTTTCACAACTAAGCTAAAAAATAATCGACCAGGTCATTACAAAACTGGGTTTGGGCTGGACCACGAGTCAATTTATGAATCGTAAAAGTTCTTACAACTCATGGTCTAGGTTGTAAACTATCTTGTATAAAGTTAGGGGCCTATTCATAAGCATCCATCTATAACTCGTACTTTGGTTTATGGGTTGTAGTCTTCATTGTAGATTGAAATCCAAACTTTTCTGTGTTTTCTTCCATGACTTGGTCCATGGATTAAATCATGGACCATGAATGGGCTCATAGAAGGCAAAAAATCAGTGAAGTCTGCAACTTTCTCAAAAATATCCCAATTTTGTTTCCTATAAAAACAAACATAAAATGCAAATCAAATCCACTAAAATGCGATAGAGAACACACAAAATTTTAAGTTTAAAGCATCAAAATTGTTGTATTTTAGTGGCACATCAAAAGTCTAGATGGAAGTCAGTAGAACTCAAAGGCAAGAAAGTAGCTCATAAAGTTTTATGATATTTTCCAATCAAACGAAGGCTTCAAAGATTATACATGGAAAAAGAGACATCAAGGAAGATGAGGTGACACAAGGAGGAAAATATTGATGATGGTGTCATGCGTCTTCCGTTTGACTCAATAGAATAAAAATCTTTTAATGAGTGTCATTCTACCTTTTCACCTGAGATGAGAAATGTGTGATTAGGTTTAGTAAGTGATGGGTTTCAACCTTTTTGAAATACGAGTTCCAATCATAGTATTTGTCCCGTCGTTCTAGTTACACATAATTTTCCACCATGGGATTGAATGAAAGATCCATATTTCATGATGACACTTCTAATTCCAGGCCCTAAATCTCCAGGTAATGATACTTATATATACTTACAACCAATGATCGGAAAGTTGAAAGAATTATGGGATGGGGTGGATATTTATGATGCACACTCAAAATCTAATTTTCTTATGTGTGTGTCTCTTTTGTGGATCATTAATGACTTTTCTGCATATGAAAACCTTTTAGGATGGTAAACCAAAGGTAATCTTGCATGCTCTTGTTGCCATAAAGACACAAATTTGATTTTCGTATGCAACAAGTTATGTTATATTGGTCATCATTGCCTCCTTTCAATGAACCATCCATGGTGTAAAAATAGGATGTTATTTGATGGGAAGGGGAAATGGGGGTCACACCTAGCTTTTTAATAGGTGATGAAGCACTTATTCAATTACAAGAGTTAGTCAATGTGAGCTTTTGTAAAGGAAAAAAGCGAAAGCGTAATGTTTCTAACAATGTTTATGATTGGAAGACGAAAAGTATCTTTTTTCAATTGTCTTATTGGAAGAGTCTTAAGTTAAGACATAATCTTGATGTGATGCACATAGAAAAAAATGTGTCTGACAATATCTTATCAACTATGATGAGTATGGTTGGCAAGACAAAGGACACAGTGAAAAGTAGATATGATTTGGTAGACCTTCATATTAGGAAAGGGTTGCATCCAATTGAGGAAGAGGATAATATTTTATTGCCGATAGCTTGTTATGCATTGTCCCCTCAAAAGAAGTTTAAATTATCCAATTTCTAAGCTAATTTAAAGGTTTCAGATGCCTTTTCATCGAATATTTCAAGGTATGCTTATGTATTTGAAAAGAAAATACATGGATTGAAGTGTCATGATCATCATGCATTATTACAAGATATTTTACCAATAGCTATACATGGTTTATTGCCTAAGGAAGTGTGCGAACCAATTATAGCCTTAGGTAAAATTTTCAAGAATCTATACTCCAAGTGCTTGACAATTGAAGATCTTGATATCCTAAAGGCTAAAATTCCTATCTTATTGAGCAAATTTCAAATGGTTTTTTGTCCAACATTTTTTAATGGCATGATTCATTTGCCAATACACTTGGCAAGTGAGGCAAAACTTGGTGGACTAGTTCAATACCGGGATATGTACCCTACTGATAGGTAACATATCATTTTATAAATTGAAAAATAATATTTTAAAAATGTTATATTCTATAATTTTATTAATGAGAAATCAATATATAGGTATTTGTGAACATTTAAGGGAGATGTTCGCAACCTAGGTCGTCTAGAAGGTGCAATTGCTGAAGGTGATACATCAAGGGAAAACCTTGCATTCTACTCACAATATTTAAAAAATATATCAACCAAGTTCAATCAACCAATAAGAAATGATGATGGATTTGAATCAAATGGTGGGATGTCTATCATTAAAATAAATGGGCAAACAAAAGGGGCTTCGGTAGGAAAGAAAGTACCTCATGTTAAGTTCAACCAAGCATGTATGTATGCTCTTCAAAATTGTGAAAATATCTCAAATATCTTGGAGTAAGTCTCTTATTAATTCAAATATAATTTCACATTGCGATAATTTAATTAATCTTAACTAACACAAAATGTAGGGAACACATGAGAGATATTGAAATATAAGGTTCAACGAGACCTCATGTGATGCATAATAATGAGTTTATTGATTGGTTTCATGCACGTGTAAGTGTTCACTAAAACAACACTTTACTATTAGTGTTGGCATCTTGACATGAACAAATCTTATTTATTTTTCTAGATATTTGTACTAACTTCACAAGGACATACAACAGATGAGCTCATAAGCTTAGCCATTGGTCCAGAACCATCGGTGCATCGATATACAATATTTTATGGTGAATGGATTAAGCATTTAAACAAAAGAGCTTGTGAGAAAAATGTAGAATAGTGGAGTTCTTGTGAGAGGAGATGATGTAGACTCTAATAAGGAGTATTATGGTGTATTAGAGGACATTTACGAGTTGCATTATGTGGAAAATAGAAAAGTATTTCTATTCAAGTGTCATTGGTGGGATGTGGCTAGCCTAGGAAGAGGATATACAATTGACATATATGGTTTTACAAGTGTGAATACTCACTGTGCTTTGAATACTTATAAGCCATTTGTGTTGGCATCTCAATATGAACAAGTTTTCTACTTGAATGACAGGATTAATAAAGATTGGCTCAATGTTGTAAAGACAAATCCTCACGACCTTTTTAATATGGCTAAAGTTGAAGAAGAAGAATTAATGCATGAAAAAGTTTTTCAACAAAGAGTAAGTGGAATGTAATATCTTACGTACCATGATCAAGAAATTGATATTGAGGTGTCTTTACATAGGGATGATATTGAACCACAAACTGTTTTGCGTACCAATGATGAAGAAAATCATGAGAATGATTTTATTAATGACAATGATATAGATGTATCTGAGAATGAAGAAAGTGAAGAAGATTTAATTGATGATAATGATGGAGAGGACATCATGACAATGATACAACCTTAGAAGATTGCTTAATAGAGACAACTGAGTATCTATCTACATCTTATTTTGCAAATTTTTCTGTATTTTGTTTGGATTAGACAGACATAAAATTAATTCATAACGCCTGTAGATTTAAAATTATAAATAAAATTAGCATTTTAAGTAGAATCAGTGAGTTGCATTCCCATCAATGAAGTCATAGTTGCTACCAAAATGTTGCACATGTTTTTAAATTTATTTATCTAATGCATTGTTTTATGAATTGGTATTTTCTTTAGCTAGTAGACATATGTTTTATCATCTTTAATTTTTGAATCTGATACTTCTCCTTTTTAATCACATCTTGCAGGAAATGAAAGGAACTGGACGAGGTAAAAGTGAAAGAGGCGGTATAAGACGTGGACATGGTAATTTCAAGAACGAGAAAGTTCTGGAACTATGTTTCAGCTACAAATACAACCAATCCGATTTACTGATTGTAAGGGCCAAAATTTGTCTATGAATCTTCTTTCCTATCAAATAATTTATCTATGAATCTTCTTCCCAATACCACCAAGATTGGGTTATTTGGAGTTTGGACAAAAAGTTTATGACTATTTTACTGTGGACTATCATAGTAGAATTATTCTATGACCCTGACTTACGAGTCGTAGATTAAACTACGACCCATACTATTAGCTCGTGGAATGACTTCTGCAAATTCGTTTTTGGGTCCCAAACATTATGGACCCAACTAAGGATTGTAAAAGCTTATATGGGTCATAGTTTAGGCCGGTACAATGAGTTCTAGGATCCCGAAATCCATCTCAATTTCAAAAAATGAACTTCTACGGTCTGTATAAGCTTATACAGACCATATATAGTTCTGTAGAGGACTTGGATAGTATTTTTAAGAAAGAGTATTTTTGTCCTTTCATACCATTTTTGTCACGACCCGAACCTAGGGCATAGTCGTGACACAACGAATATGACACCCGAAGCACCCCATTCAAGCCTCTTGTTCATATCATAAACATTCATAAGGTAGATAAGCAATCATAAGAGTAAGCAAGTGGAATATAATAACATAAGAGTCAAATGTTTTCCTTTAGGGGGAAATTACAACATCTTTGGTCCAATACATGCCTCTACATACTTAATCATGGCAGAGACTAGAACATGCTTACTAGCTCACCTTCAAGATAGAAAATATAAAAGTCCTAACAACATTAACATAAGAAAAAAACATAAGGGCTTGTTCCCGAAGCATGGGAACTCACCAAATCTTCAATAGCAAATGCCAAAAGCTAGCCACGAAAGTGAGAAATGATATCGTCGTCTGTCTCTACATGGTGATATCGTGTAGGTAATAGTATGTGTTAGTACGCAGAACATATTAAGAATGTAAGCATGCAATGCATCAATGAGTACCATATATAATAGGAATATTCATAGACATAGCAATAAAATAAGGAAAAGATATTCATGGGTCAATGCACCTTTAAAATCAGAGGTGGAAGAATCATAAAATATTTCATATCCTAGTAGACATATATATGTAAGAATAAAATCATAACCGAAAATAAAACCATGCGGAATATTACAAGGAATCCTGATTTTCCCTTTACACCAAGTAAATGAGGAGTCTACATTGCTAAGGTAAACCCGACCCTCACCCCATAGGCTCTATCCTACCACGATGAGAATTACATGTACAGTTAGACTCCACCCTTTAGGATTTATCCAAGCACGACGAGTATCATAAGTATGTGTAAAGACTCTACCCTTAAGGCTCAATCGTAGCATGGTATATCACATCATGAAGCTATATGGATCCATTAGCTATCCTTATAGGCACATGATCATAACCGTACGATGGCACATAGTTATGGGATAATAAAATCTAACAGCGTCCTCTCGGTGCTAAGTTATATCCCATGGAATACACAACTATGCATTATATAGACATCATTATAATTTATATTTTATCAAAATCATACTTTCATAGTTTGTAAAATAGGTATCATGACCTCATGAAAACATATCATAACATAAGAATAGTCCATCTAAGTAGCTTTGCATATAATGTGGGTATACTCCCCATCTTATCATCATTTCATAAACATTAGGGTTTTAAGTTACACCTCATCATCATATCATCATCACCATAAAATCAGACTTGCGTACTTAGAATAATATTTTTGAAATCATAGCTTAATCATAGGAAATTAGGGCATAGCATGGGTTCATAGTCGATTGAACCAAAATCATGTAAAATCATGCAATTTGATAATAATTCATGCTTAGTTGAGTAAATAGATCTTAATTGAAGTGTAATTCATGCAATTAGATGAGAATTGAACAAGTCCATTATGAAGTCACAAACCCTATGTTGAATTTGAAAAGAATTCATGGAAAGATAATCAATTTCATGTAATAGAAATGAATTCATATTAGGATTCAATAGTCTTAATCTAGATAATAATTGAAGAAATTGGGTAGAAGTAGAGAAGACCCATACAATTTACATAATTGACTTTAGGTAAAAATTGAAAATTTAGAAGGAGCTCTATAGAAGAAAGAATTATATGGATGAAAACTCAGATACCTTAAGTGATTGCCTTGGAAAACTTGAAGAAAAATGGATGATTTTGCTTGACTTGATCTAATGGAGTTTTTGCTTGGAGGAGAAGAAAGTCTTTGAGAGTAGTTTTAGAGAGAGAATTGTTGTAATATATGAATTGTAAAAGAAAAGAGTTAATTTTGGGGTTAAAGGCAGTTTATAGAATGGATTTTAGTGTAAAATATCACTCAAAATAACAAATTAGCTTAGAGAAAAGTTGAAGGCTTTCTCACTTAGTGCAGGAATTTTAAGAAAATTTTTGAACTCCCATGAAAGAAGTCTGCGATGCGGAGTAGTTTCACCATAGTTCATTTTTTTGTGAAATTCAACTTTTCCCTCTGCTTTGACCCTAGAATGAGTTCAGGTCACTTTCATACTGGAATGAACCCTCTCCGTGGTGCGAAGAGGTTGCGAATGCTTCTAGAAATGCAAAATTTTATAAAATGATTATTTTTGATACAATTGACCTAAAATCGAAAGAGACCATTTTCCCTGACAAATTTGCCCCCTGATTAAGAATTCGACCTCAGATTTTAAAAAATGAGTATGTATGATATGCTATGCAAGACATCTTTCGTATGGTCATAGGAAGGCATTTTGATAAGTGTTACAATATCTCCCCCTACGAATATTCATCCTTGAATGGAATTTAGATTAGCTTGAGTAGTGGCACGACCCGGATAGGGGACTAGAGGTGACATGGTTATAATATGTAGACAAGAGTAGGGGTTAAAACAATAAAGTACTAAGTATGCGGGCATGCAAATGCATATGCACATGAACCTAGAACAACCTACATGGCAAGGGCACATATATAAAAGTAAATATAAGAAAGGACAATATAACAATATGCCATGAAGTCGTGATGCATGAAATGCCATAATGCTTAATATAGAGGGGATGGAACCATAACCGACATCCAAATCCATGTGAGCTACAACATGAACTTGCCCAATGAAAGCCCTCTCATTTGATCAGAGGTGATTCCTTGCCAAAGGTAATCCACACCGCACCTTATGGGCCTCCCATTTCGGTGTGATGGCCACCTTCCTTACGGGTCTCCCATTTTGGAAGGATTTAAATAAAATATCATATCATATCATATCAAAACATACCTTATGGGCCTCCCATTTTGGTAGCAACCTATGGTGGCATATAGTTTTAGGACAGGAGTGGGCCCCTTGGGGATAGCCCACTTACTACTCCAATCCTTCTCGGTACTAAGTCATCATCCCACAAGAATACGTATACGTATACATGATTTTAAAACGATACTTGACACTTCAACTTCAAAATATGCATACTTGGTCTTAGAAGCCAAACATACTTTTAAATACTCTTATGCATACTTAATAAGAGTCAACATCTTTTATAATCATGCATCATAGGCTAAAAAGTCAAACAATCTTTCACGTCATACTTCATGCGTAAGAGTAGCTCCATTCATATCATATCATATCATATTGGTGCAAGCACCCATGTTCCATAACCCATACATGTTGAAAATCATAGTCATAAACATGTTTGTGTCACGACCCGGATAGGGGGCCTAGATATGACATGACGAAAGAGGACCCGAAGACCCTCGATCAATCCATCATAGCATCATTACACTCATCATCGGTTCGGAAACGCGGATGCTAAAACATGTAACACATATGCTCTAAGGGTTTAGGGGCTTGTGACTCAAGCTATGGGGACAATTCGGGAATAGGAGGAACATGCTTGCACAAAGCACATAGTCATACATCATACTCAACATTCAAGCCTTAATCTTAACATGAAAACATAAGACATTTCCATAACATGAGAAACATAACCATAGATCAAGTGGAACATAGTGTCATGATACATAGCCAAATATCAACATA
>JBCEWC010019240.1:0-11525 GCA_038996855.1 Solanum aculeatissimum
TAATAATAATAATAATAATAATAATAATAATAATAACAATAATAGTGATAATAATAATAATAATAACAAGCTAATTAGAACTCGCATAGTGGCAGCAACTCTAAATATAACAAGCTTAACATTAAGAAAATAAGAAATGTAATTCATAAAACACAACTTTTGAACATTAACTTAAGAACATCAAATTAAATAAATCTATTATCGAAAGAGTAAATAATGTATTGAATTAATCTAAATTTTTACATAAATAAAAATAACTCAATTAACAATAAGAGAATCAACATAAGAATAACATTTATTACCAACCAAGCCAAGAACAACAAAAAATTGTTTATAGTTTAAAGCAACACAGTCAATAGTCAAAATTAATTAATAAATAAAATATAGAACAAATATAAAGAAAAGATAAAATAATAAACTAATTTTATATCAACCAACATATCAAAAGCAGTAAACACATAAAGCAATATAAAATAATAATAATAATAATAAAGTAAAAAATAAAAAATTAGGAAAGTGTAAAGGAAGATACATACCAAACAAAGAGACAGCCAAATTTCTAGCCGGAGGGAGTTGCGGAGGCATCGGGACAGCGGCGTTTTCCGGCTGTTTGTTTGTGGTGTTGAGTTGTTGTTGCTGATTTTCCGGTGACTGTTTTCGTGAGGGTGAAGGCTGCTGGAGTTGGTGTTTTTTCCCGGTGGTTATTGCGGTGTTTCGTGATTGCGATGGTGTCGCGATTAATGGCTGGTTGGGGTCGTTTGGGTGGCTGATTTGGTCACTGGTTGCTGCATTTTTGGGGCAAAAGAAGGTCGATTTGTAGGTGTTTTTTGGGGCTGTTTTTTCAGCAGTTTTTGTTGATTTTTTGGGGGTTGATTTGGTTGTTAATTTGTGGCTGAAATGGTGGAGGAATTTGGGGAAAAGTTGTGTGATTTGTGGGGTAGGTGAGATTTGAAAATTGAAGAAAGAAAAAAAATGGAGAAAATGGGTTTGATTTGGTTGTTTGGGAGGTTGGAAAACGTGGGTTTTGGTGGTGAAGGAGATGGAGAGTTGAAGGAGAATATCTTCTTTTTGATGAAATTGAATTCCATTTCTTTTTATTCAAAAGGGATTGTGGGAGATGACAAGGAAAAGCATGGGAGAGGTGAGGGAGAGATGGGTTTGTCGTGTGAGTGGAGTAGAGTATGGGGAAAAGAGGGAACACGTGGGGATCCGCCGACCCAACTAATATAATTAAACCGATAAAATAAGACTGAAAAACTATAATTTTATCTGTGTATAATAACATAAAAAACACAACTTTTCTAGAAATGTTGGGTCAAAATTGGGTGTCAACATATCTCTTCCACTCATTAAGTCCTAAAAAAAATCCTAATTCTTCAAGTTTTACTATTCTATAATTCTAGAATTTTATAATCTTCATGGGTTCCTAAAAAAATTTAGTTTCCTCTTCATGATTCATTTTCAATTGCAAAAATTAAGTATAATTCTATGTTTTCAAATATAATTTCATGTTCTTCAATGATTATTTCACAAATCCCAAGTATCCAAGTATTTTCATGATCTCAATTATGCTATTTTCACATGCAAGCTTTATGATCTTAGATTTTCATGAATTAAGGATGCTTTCAAATAAATATAAATAAGTTTATATGATTATCATGATTTAGATGCTTTCAGATAAAGTGTCTCTCAGATTATATTATGTTATCATGATTTTTAAAGAGCTATTCTTATGACTATCAGATTTTACATGAATAATTCAATATTACTAGATTCTTACTATTTTCTATGATTATATATATTTTTGTTGGGGTTTATTTAGCATTGAGTGGACTTTAGAAATGGATGTTTTTGTTTAGCGTCCATAGACCTTTAGTAATAATTTGGAGTCCTAAAGTTGTGTGCCACCGTAAGGCTAGTCTTTATATAGGCTTTAGTTAGTGGATCAACCTTAGCTCAGATATTATAGTCTTTACCTTAGAAAATTTAGGCACTCTCTGTGAAAACAATAGTACACTAGACTCATATTTGTCACGATTTGAACCTGAGCCTGGCCGTGACATGACGAATGTGACACCCGAAGGCATCCCATCCAAGCCTCGTGTTCATATCGTAAGCATTATAAGGTAAAATAAGCATACATAAGAGAATAAGCAAGCAAAAATATATATGTAAGCAAGAGTGCAAAGAACATCGTATCCATTAGTCCAATTCATGCCTCTACATCAATGAACTTGGTGGGGTCTAGCACATGGCTCACTGGCTCACCCTCAAAATATACATCAAAAGTATAAAATGAAAATGACTCAACCTAAAATAGAGAAAACATCATATGGCTTGTTCTCGAAGTATGAGAACTCACCAACAAATCTCCAAGCTCAAATCCTAATCTAGCCATATAGTGGAATAGTCGCCTCATCGTCAATCCCTACATGGTTAGGTCATGTAGGTAAAAAGTATGCATTAATACATAAAATGTACTAAGTATGTAGGTATGCCATGAATAAAAGGATATCACAATAGTATTAGTATGCATAATCATCATCAATGGAACAAGGCACAATATGCATGAACATGCAACTTTAAAATCATAAGAAGAAACATCCTAAAAATCCATTCGTAACCTTAAGTTACATGTGTGGGAATAAGACCATAACCGATATTCATAAGATCATGCAGACTACATCGAGCTAAGAGGAGTCTACTTTGTCAAGGTAAACTCGATCCTCACCCTATAGACTCTACCCTGGCACGGTGAGAACCATCATTTGACTCCACCCTTTAGGCTTTACCCTAGCATAATGAGTGTCCATCATTAGAGCTAATTAGATCCAAACGCATACCTTTAAGGCATAGTACATAAATATCATTCCTATAGTGGCACATAGTTATGGGACTATGATATTTACCAAAGCCGTCTCTGTGCTAAGTCATATCCCACAGAATACATTAACCATGCATATACATAGCTTTCAACATAGTCATACTTCATTAAAATCATGCTTTCATAATTCATAAATAGTCATTATAGCTTTCATGCAAACATCATATTATAAGAATAGTCCATTTACTTTGCTTTCATCATAGTGTGGGCAGATATTCCCACCTTAACATCATCATCATGAAGATTAGGGTTTTCATCACCCTCCTTGTCACAGAGTCATCATAGCTTTCATAGCATCATCATATCATAAAACATGTTTTTACATATTGCGATCATAATCATAAAATCCATCATAGGAGACTAGGGCTAAGTGTGGGTTCATGGACAATTGAGTCATAATCATGCAATTGAATAGGAATCATAGAGTAAAACATGTATTTAAATTAAGTTGAAACTTTAGGAAAGATATCCACATCAAATCATTAAGCCCTAATCATGCATACTTGAAATCTCATACTTTTGCTTGAAAATCATATAGATCATGTAATTCATCATAATTCATGCATAATTGATCGGAATCATCATATAGGAATCATAATTCATACATTAGGAATCATTACTTAAAAATCCATAAGAAGTCATTATAAAGCTTTGATAAAAAGGAGGTTTTGGATTGGGTTTCATGGATAAAAGTAATCCATGAATGAAGCCCTACATACGTCAAGTAGAATCCTTAGAATTAAAGAGATAAATCTAGAAACCCTTAGTCAAACCTTCAAGCTTTTGCTTCAATGTAACTCTTGACTTAGAGAGAGAAATATTGAAAACCCTTAAGAAAACTTTGGGGATTAAAGACTTTGAATAACTTGGGAATAAGACTTATAGGGACTAGGTCGGTTAAGGTAGTTAGAGTAGTCAAAACGACATAGTTTAAGACCTAGATAGATTGAAAAAGTCAAAAATACCCTTCATTAAAAACTATCGGAACAGTCCACGAAACCCCTTTTATGGGTAGTGGATAAACATACGGCTCTTAACTTGCTTCGTGGATCAGGGTGTCACAACAGTTGAGCTATTGGAATTGTAGCTTCTGAGTTACGAATACACAGACGATCCATTGATCAACTTACGGACCATAGGGCCTTCCGTAATATGGTTCCAGACTTAAATAAATTTTGGTTCCTTAAGGACCCTTCCTACGAGACCAACGTACGGGCCGTGGGAAAATATACATGCCCATCTGCTAATTCGTAAGTCGACTTTCAGAAATTCTCAAATTTTCCATTTTCACTAGGCACATTTCACGATACCACCTATGGCTCGTAGGTTCTTATACGAGTCGTAATATGATTCATACATCCTGACTATCAATAATTTTTTTGTCTTTCAATTTTCCAAGCCTAAAAACATGAGGGGTGTTACAATATTATAACTCATATGATTTAGTCGGTTATCGATATTTCCTGTGATTAGACTATCAAATATTGTATTGACCTTATATTTATGTATTTCAAATAAGTTTTACTGAGTTTCTTTTTATGATATGTTACTTGGTCATTGCACTAGCATGTTTTCAGATTTAGTAATCCAAATATCATATTTTAATTATGCATATTCTTTATACTTAGTACATTCAAAGCACTATTCGCATACTATTTTGCCTATATTAAATAATATAAGCTCAAATGCACATCCTCACTATCGCAGTTAGGATAAATCTTTGATTAACAATCGAGCTAGTTTGGTGAATCCTTATATTTTGAGGATGGTGTTATCTTTGGATGTTTCAGTATTTGTCTTCCAGTTAATTATTTATCATGACTCGAATTTACAAGTTATGATGGTGCCTACCTTACTCCCGATAGGCAAGACTAACCCTAGCCCAGAACAGCTAGTAACAAACACAAAAGAAATAGTTTAATAACTATTTGACATGAACCCAAACAAATGCTAAACATATATACATAACACTGTCACACCCTTTCAAGGCCTGGAAGTCACCTGTACAGAACTACTGTAGACATAATACATCATACCAGACCATTATACAACTCTATATACATATACAGAACCCAAATAGTATACAAGACAAGTCTCAAGTCACAAAATACAACCACTAGTATAGAAGGAGACTGTAAGGATCCAAGGACGTCCAACGCTCACCATTAGTCTCTGAATATACAACTATCACAAGAAGAGTTAATGTTTTTAGCTCATACTAGGACCTGCACCACGAAAAAAATGCAGAAAGTAGGGGTGAGTACCAGGGATATTGTACCCAATAGGCATCATAGGCCAACTGAATAAAAATAGTAAATAAGGAAGGGATAAACCAAATATAACTCTACAAGCATTTAATCATAAAAACCAGGTACATATGTCGGCATATATGAAATAACTAAAGGCTAGACGACTGTGTAGTGATGTACGTGGATGTAAGGCCCTCTTGTCTATGCCTGTACGCCAACTGGCCCCCATAAGCCCAAAAGGTATACCTACACACAATGAAGGGGTAAATAGGTGTTAGCTTTAGAGTGTCAAGTTTAAACTGAGGCCATAACCCAATCATATACGAGTAACCACAACTATGATAGAATTATCTAACTAAAATGGCATAATAATGATACAAAGTAGAACCGAGCAGTATCGAGAAGAACAATATAGGACAGGTAGGTACACGAGTGTAAGATATATCTACCCTAACCCTATATGTCCGTTGAGCCCCCTATAAGCCCAATGAGTACACCCACACTCCAAATAGCCAAACGTATGTAACCTAATCTTGTATGCAGAATCACAATTCTGCCAGAATCATCTCATCTCCGATAGAATCCCATGGTCTAGACTTTAACTCAAACAATGCGTTGGACTTCAAACTCAGACAATACCCTGGACTTTAACTTAGGCAATACCCTAGACTTTAACACAGGTCATGGACTGGACTTCAACGCAGGTCGTGGCCTGGACTGCAAACATCATATTATGTCCTAGACTCCAACACAGGCTACCACTAGACATCAACTCAAGCTACCCTCTGGAGTTCAACACAGATTATGCCTTGACTACAATGCAGGCTATCCTCTAGACTCTAATGCAGGCTATGGACCCAACATGGGCTCACATGGTGGTGCATAGGATGTAATCAAGGCGTTACTCTATTAGACCCAAGTCTGCTAATCTAGTTTATAGGGATCTACGACTCTCAAGTCACACCAGACGCATATATAATAATTCATCGATCCTAAACAATGCAGGTCTAGGACATCACTAGCCTAAGTCCTAACAACAATAGATAGCCAAAGTATAACAACAACCGATATACCAATCTCAAGTAAGCTCAACATATAATCATAACTGCAATAGACAATCAGTGTATCAATCACAAGAGACCTCAACGTGTCAACAAGTACCCCATCAGTCTCAGATAATCATGTTCACAACAGATAGTCAGTGTGCGAATTACAGATAGTCTTAATAGGTTAAACAAATACTCAGACAACCTTATATATCAATTAGACATCCAGAATATCACAAGCAATCTATTTACTAACTACCGGTAGACTCAATATACCTTCATACACATGCATGTGTTTATATATCATATTCTCAACCACATTCATCAACATATGCCATAACTCAGTCACAAGCGAGGTACCAACAAGTGAAAAAGGTATTAAAGTACAAATTTAGTGCCTACCGACCCCAACAATCAGCTAGACAGAACTTATAGTACACACTCATCAAATAACCCGAGGCACAATAGACAACTAGAAGAACCAAATCAATACAACAGATAATCATGATACAGTAAATAGTCAAAGTATCACCCTAGTACAGTAGATAATCGGTATAACAACCATCAGTAGTCTCAACATGTCAATAGATGCTTTGTCAGCCAAGATAATCAATAATATAATAGAAAATTAGTATACCAATCACAAGTAAGCTCAACAGAGAATCGGTAAATCAATTCCCAAAAGAGTCCCCAATAGGCCAAATACTCTTACTATCAGCCCAGACAATCACAAATACAACAGAAAATCAACTGGCTAGTCATATGTGCCCTCAACATGCCAATAGATATTCAGACAATCATAAATATTAAGTAGTGTAATTATACTCAATATGTATGGACTTTAACCCATGTCTTTATCCCCTATTCAGACAATCCACATAAAATTTACATGTTCTAACTCAGTCTATAAGAAAAGAGAGCGTAGCCTACCTAAATGTTGAACACGTGCTACCCACTCTCTCTACAGGTGCTTTACTCTTCTAGGTGATCTTAGAATACTATCCAACTCAATCAGTAGATTCTGACAATACTGCAGCGTGTACCTCAAAAAGCTATAAAAAAAATAGACCCTAAGATCACTTAAATCCGATAAAAAATGACCAATTAATCATCATCCGATATTTCCAACAAAATACAAAACATACAATAGCAAAATAGTGAAATTTTCCTTGAAAGACATGCCAAACGCAATTGTTGATACTTTCATGAAGTTTCTCTAGAAAAATTATATAAGTTAGCCTTTTGAATCACTGATAATTCAAATTCCAGATGAAGAAAATATCACTGATCGAAGTTTATCCTTTCTTCTTTCACGATTATGAAGTTTCCAACCCTTTAAAGCCATTGATCTCCTCATTGTGATCGGGATAGTTGGTAGGTCGCGATCGCGACCCTTCACTTTGCTGGCCACCGGATCACAATTGCGAGCAACAAATTTTTAGCTAACATCAAATTCTTGATTTTAATGCTACGAACTCATTTGGAGTAAAAAAAATACAAACCATATATAGAATCTGATTAGAAATTACATTCCAGACTAGTGTTGTAAAAGACGATCTTTTTTTTGCCAATGGCGAGAGGTGAAGCAATATTTAAAAGGCTATGCTATGGTGACAATGGCGAGAGGTGAGAAGGGCAGCGCCTTTCATATTTTCTTAAAAAAAGGCGACCAATTTAGGATTCTAAAAGTTAAAAGGTAATTTTAGGATTTTCTATTCCAAATTTGCACCGTTGCACTCTTAGACTTAGACTGCAACTCCATCTAGCCAACTTGACTTGACTTCTCTACCGACCAACCAAACTTTTTTGGCAACTCCAAAGTCCGAACAATACGTATTTCTTCTTCTAATTTTTTCTTCAGACTTCGTCTTCCAATGTTTCTTTTCCCTTCTTCTTTAGACTTCAGAGTTATTTCTACCTTTGTTTTTTCCCCATTATTTTGACTTTTGTTCTATTTTTTTCTCATTTAAGTTCTAGACTTCTAGTATCTACTATTTTTTCAAAATTTTTGAATTAAAATATTTGTTAATATGTTATTGATATTGAGATTTTGATTATCTATATATGAAATTAAATATTTTTACTTTTGGTATGAATTAGCGTTGCACTTCAAAAAAGTGAGCGCCTCGCCGCGACGAGGTAGACCCTTGTTGCCTTTCGTCATCCAAAATACTATTCTGGACTCAATGGTGTAGTTGAAATTCTCATCGAAGGTCATTACAATCAAATGTGGGTCCCACATCCTAATTCCTTTTTACTCAATTTCCATCGAGGGATCAAAAATGTACCTAGAAGCCTTGAGAACTAAATAAAAGGTCATTTTAGACCAAAGTTGATGTTTCAGAGCTAACCACGTTGTTAGAATTTCCATCCAGGCACATTTTCCAAGAATGTTGATTGAAGTCAACTATTGGCCTATTTTGAAGGCTAAAAGGCAAAACTCAATATAAACTAACACCGAAAACTCTGGTACTCTAACCGAACAAACTTCCAACCTAATTTGGTCATTTTAGAGCTGATGAAACTGTTAAATCTCATTTCGAGCCTATTTACTTAAACTTTACTACTAAACTCATTTTTTTAATTTTAAACAGGCATTTAACATAAAAGGCTACATATCTTCCAAATAAACAACCACACAATCAAACTATTAGCACCAGAAAATCACAAATGACTTGGGGTTACTATATGAACACTTTAACCAACACAAAATATGTAATTTCACTGAAATGACTTGGAGGATCATTAAAACATTCACTACCACAAAAACTTTCATACATGAAATTTAAGAACAATTGAAGTCTCAAGCATTAAAAACAACAATGTAGGGGGCCACACGTTCTGCTAGATCTACTGGCGCCCTTACGGGATAAGCAACACTAAAATAGTACTCCGGACCAGTGATCTAATGCCCCACAATCATAACACCCCAAAGAATCTCAATCACTACAACATCGATCCTTGCAACCTATAGTGTCTATCTTGGAAGCTTTGAATCTCTAACTAGCTGATCGAGAGGGCCCAGATTGCTCTATAGCCACTGTAACTCTATCCCTCGATGTCACACCCCAAAAGATGGGGAGGCATGACTGGCAATCGATACCATCATTGGTCGAGTAAGCCACTGAACATACTAGTTACTTAAACTAGAGCCCAAAGATCGGGCAGCATAACGTCTGGAAAATTGAGACCGAACTATTTAGGTCATGACCTAGTCATCAATGAACCAAGCACATCAGGATAGGTAACCCAAAATGATAAAGTATTGGCTAGCCGACAAGGCTACAACAACAGAGGTACAGTCACATACTACATATATACATACCAATCCCATGACTGGAGACTGAAAGGTACCAAAAAAACACAACTCAAAATAACATGTCCACAATAGCCTCTAAGAGAATCATTAACACTGTCGGGACAGGGCCCCGACTATACCCAACTCTACAACAAAAAATAAGCATCCTGTGGAAGCTCCAGGAAGAGGTGGAGCTTACCAACTCACAGTTGAACTGGGATCCTAGAAATTAGACCACTTAAATGTCGGCTAATTTCTCTTTTTAAAGCTCAAAATGGAGCATTTTCGTTCCGAAACAGTAGAGAAACAGAAGAGAAATCTCCCACCAGCTCCATAATCAATTTCAGTAAGTTCTTCACATTTTTAACTTTAAAATTCGCCCGCGGGCTTAGAAATGTGTGCCTTATGCTTTGCGCTTATTTTTCTCTCTTATTAGCTGTGTTAATCTGTAACAGTGATTGATTATAGTAAAAATTATATAAATCTCATACTCTTTATGGTTAATTCCTTCCTGTACCAATTTTTTCCTAAATTTCTAAAAAACCCTTAATTATTAGGCTATGTTGATTCCTTAAGATATGGCTGATACCTATCGAAAAAATAAGTCTTAGCCAAATCAATCATGCATAAAATGGGGATAAATCGAAAATAAAATTCAATTTTTCATTAATTACGCTAAAACATTGTTGACAACGATTTGAGTCGCTATGTGAGCGCAACTGAATTAGATTTCAAAATTTAAAATTTCAGTAAAATACTTGCAAGAAATCCTTAATTGTCGATTGAATCAAGTTTTCAGTAGAATCGCGAAAGAGACAGTATGAATGTTTTAATTTTGTTGCATCATTCAGGAAAATGGGTATCTGATGTTGCTTACGAAAGATACAAAAGCTATGGGATTGTTGTTGGAGAAAATATTTCATTCGTTAATTTGAAAGAAGCAATTGCGGTTGAACTGGATGTCGACCAAAGAAGAAAAAGAATGATTATTAGATACATAGTAGAAGGTAATTCGTCTCCTATTACTATTCTAAATGACATAGGTGTGAAGCTGTATATTGAGGTAAAGAAAAAGAAACCTGGGTTTGAAATTTATTCATTATGCATAGATACGTTTGATTTGGATGTTGTTGATATGTAGTCTTTTGATGCTATGAATGGGTCAATTGTTTGTGCTAAGGTATCATAACATGATGCGGATGTTATTCTATCTGTGGAGTCTGAGAATGTGGATTCATGTGTTTGAAAATAGAATGGACGTATCAAACATGTTTGTTACGTCCAAAAATTTTGAGGTTAAGGAAAATCAAGTATATAAGGATAAAGCAACGTGTAACGACCTAACCCAACACTGTGAAGTATTATCCGCTCTTGGGCCTACCCCATCACGGATTTGTCCCTTTGGGCTCACCCCAAAAGGTGCCTCACAATATATAAACCAGTCCTTTACTTATATAACCAACATCTCTCTTGTGTTTTGTCGATGTGGGACTTCTCATCTCAAGATGGATTGTTACACAACGTTAGTATCAATAATGGAAAAGTATAAGGTAGATAAAAGGTGTAATTTTTAGGTGAAAAGATCTGACAGCAAAAGGTATGTATTTGAACTGTGATGCATATTTATTTGATACATGTAGAGTGATGTAAAGACTTGATTAGTGTACATGGACATAATAAGTTTTTTTCTTTTTGGTGTATCAAAAAAAATAATATTTGATCGTTAACTAGTACATAAGTTACAGTTTTTTGATATCCAAAAACAATGTTAATTTAAGAAAATGACTTTATTTTGAAAAATTAATTTAATATTAAATTAAAATCCATTTTTTTGAATTTTTAGAGTCGCCACTTAATTTTTAGGGAAATTTTTACAAATCCCATAATTTGGGACAATAATCTCGGTTTATCCCGACCCTTTTCAAAATTACAAAAATCCCTTAAAATGTCGCTTCTCGGGATTCACTTATGAAGCATGATTCATACACGCTGATTCATACAAATCAGTTGAAATAAAAACGGAAACTGATTTAGATTCCTAAATTTAA
>JBCEWC010019241.1:0-11525 GCA_038996855.1 Solanum aculeatissimum
TAGGAATAACAATAATATATAGAATCCTACTTGGAAAAGGATTGTATTATAGTATCCTAGTTGGAAAAGGAGTCTAAAATAGTATCTATAAATAGGTTTCAACGTAATAATGCAGAAAAAAACAATTCAATAATATTTTTTTTCCTATATTTCTCACAATAACAAACAACACAAAACTCAATTTTCCATGGGACAATATTTTTAATCATGGAAAGGTATCAGTTATGCAAGTTGAAGTGAAAAGAAAGCAATGGATCATCAATCTTGAGCACAAAAAGTTTGTCAACTTTAATTAGTTCAAGAGTAGCAAGGAACAACTATTAAGCTTGAAGGAAAACAATAAGACAAGTGATCAGTTACATGATGTGATCGCAAATTAGGGATAATTTATAAAATGATTCATATTGATGTTTAAATACAGATAAAGTATCAGCAGTACTCTCCAGGTGAAAACAATACATATAAACATATCGTGAAGGAAATCCAAGGTGTTGGTAGAGAATTTAGGGCACCATAATTAACAAGAGAAATTGTCAACCAAGAACTTGTAATGAATTTCCAGTACTCATCTTGGTATGATAACATTGGAGATCCATATTAAATATATTATACATTCTCATGGAACTACTGGAACTATTAGACAGTAATTGTGAAAATTCCAGGGTGATCACTTCATCAAGCAAGTGATGAATTTGAGCAAACACAGGTTTCTCTTACAATCAAGAAAATTTATTTCGGCACCCAAGTAGAACAAGATTACCTTTTGGGGTCATTAATTTTGTCAAACTGAATTCCTTCCTTATATGCAAATCGATGAGCCTCTGATGAAACATTCACAATCCTTCCCTCTCTCTTTGTTTTACGTGTTGTCTCCTTCATCTTCTCCAACAACAAATTTGTCAAAAGAAAATGACCTGCAAATGCAAGAAAGAAGAATAATTATGGATAAGATAAATTAAAAGTTAGTACGAATGTCCCTCTTGAAAATTTACTTTTGAAAACATTGCCCACCTATCATCTATCTACACTCCCTACCAGTCTTATTGGATTTGTGAAGTGTGTGCTGTATTACTGAAGAGTAGGATGACAAAGTATGGACAAAGGGGACATGAATCGTCCTCTAACCAGGTCTCAGATGTTCTTTTACATGTGCAAGAGAACTGAATCTTTATTTCAGTAAAATTAGGAAGGGCGATAAATTTGGATTAGATGCTTTATATTATAAAATAAACTGTTGCTTGATAGAAAATAAAATAAAGAAGATGATGGAACTATTTCAGGCTCTTTTCTACTGCAAAACATCAACAATACATTGTGCGCAGGAACATACATTAACAAACAGTTCTTACCTAGATGATTTGTGGCAAATTGCAGCTCTATGTTGTCTTTCGAGAGCATAAAGGGAGTTGCCATGATTCCTGCATTATTACTTCCAAAGAAAAAGATGATGTTAATAGAAGTGCTTGGATACATATGAAGAGGAAATAGATTCATGCAGAAGAACATTTGAAAGAGCATAGAGAGTAAAAGTGCAGTCTTCAAGTATGTGATTACAACTCTTATTCATCACTTACATTAAAAGGTTCAATGGGAGACCTGATGATTTAAAATCGGAAGCAAATTTCTTTACTGATGCCAATGAGCTAAGATCCAACTCCATGGTATCAACTTTAGCAGCAGGGATTTCCTTAACTATTGCATCTTTAACATCTTTTCCAGCAGTCATATTCCGGACAGCCATGATGACATGAACTCCACGCAAAGCAAGAACACGGCTAGTTTCAGAACCAATACCACTTGATGCTCCTGCAAATGGATGTTCATGAGCAAACCAAACACTGCTACATGCTTAACATTTTATGCCTCTAAAAATTAACATACTGCACACACTTTGCTAAGAGAATTCAAATGTAAGCTCAACTGTATACACGTACTTACAGTAGTAATGTAATCTTGCTGTTTACCACAAACCACTAGCACTAGCGAAAATGAAGAAGAAATAACTTAAGAATGTATATCAAGGATCAATTAACCAATACAGGATTATTTTTTTCTCAATACTTGATTTACAAGGAGACTGAGAATGTCTTTATAGTATAATACACCAATGGCTTCAATCGCATATGATTGTATCCGGCCTCTGCAATAGTTCAGTCTATGCATGCACTAACAGCTTTTTGCATTAGCTAGCCCAAGTAAGCATAGGTCTTTGACAGGACATTGCTTGATAACTACGTCAAGAAATTCGATATTTCATTATTTTTCAGTGTACATCTGGAGATTCTGAATGAAATTGAACTACCATTTCTGCTCCCAGGTACAAACTGAAGTTTATCCAACAACAACAACATACGAATGTAATCCCATAAGTGGGGTCCGGAAACAAATCGAAGTTTCAAAACCATGGGCGGAGCTAGTGAGGGTACAGGGCTCATCCAAACCCAAATTAAAATTATTTTTTTATGTATATATATTAAACTTTGAACTCCTCAATTTATGTGTGTTGTCTTCGCTAATAAAAATTTCAATTCCACCCCTGTTCATACCCTAGCTTACTCGATAAACAGCGTCACCTTTCTTTATTTTAAGGAAAAAAGGGGTGCACGTCACCAACAACAATTATTAAATACTAATCGATAACCAATTATATATACATCACTTTGACGAATGTGAAAAAGGAGAATGGAACCTGTAACAATGGCGGTAAGACCAGAGCCATCAATTCCATGGGTAACTTCTTCAGCTGTGGAAGAAGACGAAAACCCAGATTGCCCTTTTGTCTTGAAAAGCCACATTTTTGTTTCTGCTTGTAGAAATATGCCAACGAGTGTTGTATTTGCTTTGGTTTCACGGAAAGCAAACATTAAACGAGATAGCTCCTTGCATGAAACATCACTTTCCATAAAGAGACTAACTGGATGGACCCTATGTTGCCAAGTGCAAGTGCTAGCCTACACATTTATTCAATCCACTAGCTACCCAATAGTTCATAAATTTATTTTTTAATGATATAATTAAATGTTATTTAATTTTATTTGTCTAGTTTAAAAAAATTAATTTATGTTAATTTCAATATTTACTTAATTTAAAATAATTGATTGGGGTGATATAATGTAATCATAGTTGAAGCAATTGAAAAAATTATTTATTATGGGTAATATTGTAAAATCATAATTGAAGTAAGCGGTTGTCTTAAAAAGATTAAATTAAAAAGTTCGCAAAATATTTTTATAGCAGTTGAAGCAGACATTGATGGAAAGATATTAAAATAGTTATTTAATTTTATTTGTCCAGTTTAAAGAAAAATTTGTTTTATCTTAATTTCAGTATTTACCTAACTTAAAATAACTGATTGGGGTGATACAGTCAGGGGCGGCTCTTCCTTACAAAATTTTAGACATATGCCTTAGGCCTCCAATTTTAGGGGGCCTCAAATTTTGTGATTTTGAGTTAATTTTTTTTTTATAAAAAAAATAATTATTAATGATACAAAGTAAAAAAATAAAAATTATATTATTTTATTTTTTCTTGACCCCATTTAAATAGAAGAAATCAAGAAAATATTGTTTAATCTTCTTACATTTTCTTTGCTAACATTTACATTATTTATCTTTTTTAAACTTCTTTTGTACTCTCTTTTTTCAAATATTTAATAATTTAGAGTAACATTCTGTCAAAATTGTTAATCAATAGTCGAAAAGTAATAAATAAAGTGAATTATAATTATTATTTTTTAATTTCTTCTTAAATTTTCAAGTATTTCACTGGGTATATTATTTTTCAAATATAACAAACACATTAGAACAGGGTATACCAAGTAATCAACTTCTTGAATTAGATTCTATGCTTGTAACTCTTATCTTAATTTAAAGTTTGTCAACGTATTACTTATAAAATTATGTTAGCAATTCATATAATAACTCAGAAAAAAGATGTTTTTTAACGTTAGATTGAGAATATTTTGCCTAAAACTAATAATTAAGAAAAAGGTATTCGAAGAAATCAGTTATAAAAAAAAGTATTAAGTAATAATAAGTATCTAAATAGTTAGAAAAATAAATAAATACATATGAATTTTTTTAAGATTTTGGGCCTCTAAATAAAATTTCGCTTTAGGCCTCCAATTATGTTGAGCCGCCCCTGGATACAGTGTAATCATAGTTGAAGCAATTGGAAAAATTATTTATTAAGGGTAATATTGTAAAATTATAATTGAAGTAAGCAGTTGTCTTAAAAAGATTAAATTAAAAAGTTCGCGAAATATTTTTATAACAGTTGAAGCAGACACATCGATCAGTGGTGGTCTGCTTAATCAATCAGCTGAAGCAGGCATGTGTTCAACCGTTGTCTGCTTCAGTTGCTTCCCTTAACCTCTTATGTATAATAGAAATATATACACCCCTTCATGTTTTTCAAGTTAAAAACTATTCCCTTTGTGGCTCCGTCCCATTTTAGTTGTTATGTTATATTTTTCAAATGTCAATTTAAGTAATTTTAAAAAATTATTAATTACAACTCTTTCTATATCAATATGATGAATGTTACACTCGATAAAATTATAAAAATATCCTAGATGAGAGAACGTTTGCATAACGCATTTTCCCAAACTCTTTTGGTAAATTTGAGGTCGAAAATGCGATCAGCACGAAAAAAATATGTGGGAAAATGGTCTTGACTGATTTTTAGAGCAATCGGATCGAAAGATAATTTTTCGAGGCAAAAACACAATTTCAGAAAAGTGTGCGACATGTTCGCATCGCGGACTTGTCGCAGACTTGCACTTAATTTTGGTCTCATTATTTTCTACGGGATTAGAAAGTTGATCGGAAAGCGATTTACATAAATCACACATAAAATGTATTTGACAAATGTGATTTATGTGTTATTTTATAGGAAAATAGTTTCTTAACACGTTTTAAGTTTTTCGTCGAAAAATGAACTAAAGTGTGACAAGTCTGCATCACGGACTTGCTCCATCACGATACTTGACATTTAGTTTTAAAAGCAAGGACATTCTAGTTTTTTTCCCACCATCCTAGACTAAAACCATGTCGTTTCCAACTCTATATCAATTCCTAAGCATAAATTTTCATTCATTTACGCTAATTCATCTTAAGAACTAGGGTTAAGGAGAAAAGAGGAGGCTAGGATTCAAGAGGATTGAGGCTAATTTCTTGCAAATTTAATTGTCTATCTTCATCCAAGTATGTAAGGTTAAACTAAAACATAGGAATGTTCTTCCATGTGCCCCTATTTATGGTAATAGAGAGATTGTAAAAGTGTTGACCCCTATGCATGTTTTCTATGAATATTTTTTTGTAAATTATACATATTTCATATGTTGATGATCATCATAAACTTGATTTACTGAGTAAATATACTTTTACATGAGTTATTTCACAAATCCTACATATTACTTTATAAAAAAATGCATAAATGAACATAGGAATTGAGTCTAGAGCCTTGATTTGAGAATGTTGATTGTGATTGTGATATGAGCATGATGATAGGTTGATAGAATTTGATGGTCCTAGGAGTATTCATATTTGAATTCTAAAAGATTGGTCTAAATTGAAAGTCCCCCTATATGATTGTTTAATTCATTTTTGAAAGGTCGATGGGATTGATTGGTCAAATTGTTAAAAGATGTTATTGAGAATTGATTTGATGGTTGATAGACCGAAAAGCTCGATTGTGAGAGAATTAATGGATTGGTATGAATTCTCATGAGACTCCTTGATTGGGTTTGATTGTTTATGAGCATTGAATTTTGAGAGGAGTATCGAGCACCGAATTGAGTGAGAGTAAGTCTAACTCGAACTCATTAACTATGTCGCCAAACGTAAGAGAGGATTGAAACCGTTAAGTTGGGTGTTCCTCTTCTAGGTCCCTGAAATAGTAGAGGACTCGTTTAATTAGATCCATTGTGGATCGATTCGTTCTTACCCCGGCAAGGTATTGAACGATTGTGGCACCATCAACAAGATTGTTGTACGATCACTGAATCATAAGTGATTGTTGTCGGATAAGAGAAACTCCCAGATAGGTTCTATACTGATAGTACTTTGATTGGATTGTATTGTATCGATGGGTCATTGTCTACTCTTTATTTTTGCTTTAGATAGACATTTGACATCCTTATTGAGTTCCTTATCTCTTAATTTGAGTTATCTGAGTTCATAGTATCTACCTTGATGCATGTTTCATTCAGCCACTTTACATACTCGTACATTCCACGTACTGATGTCCATTTGAACTGCATCATTTTATGATGCAGTGACAGGTATTAAGGATCATCAATAGACGCATCATTGAGGATCTATTCGCATTCAGCTGATTGGTGAGACCTCCTAGCTTTTCGAGGATTTCCATATTACTATTTCTAGCTACTAGAATTTAGATTTTCTTTTATTTGATTTGAGATAGCCATGAACCTATCATTGGCATCATCTCGATAGTAGAGTTAGAGATTCCATAGACTAGATAGTGATGAGTTGATGGTGAGATTTTTATCTCTTGACTGATTTTCTTTAAAACTATTTTATATCAGAAAATTAGAGTTTGATTGTTGGCCTATGACCTCTATATATTGAGATTGTTCACTTTTTTCATCTTTAGTTTTCCGCTGATATGTTAAATATTGATTGAATGAATGTAATGAGGTTAAGTGGTTTGCTTGGGGACTAGCAATAGTCTCTGAGTGCCGGTCACGTCCAAGGTACCCTCCCAGGACGTGATAATGAAAAAATATATATTAAAATATTAGTCAAAATTTACATAGTTTAACTCTAAAAATGAAAATTATTACAACTAAAATGGATGAGCTGATGTTGAGATCTTCATCTCTTGACTTATTCCTTTAAAACTATTTTATATTAGAAAATTGGAGTTTGATTGTTGACATATGACCTCTATATATTGAGATTGTTCACCCTTTTTATCTTTAGTCTTTCGCTGATATGTTAAATATTGATTGAATGAATGTGATGAGGTCAAGTGGTTCACTTGGGGGACTAGCAATAGTCTATGAGTGCCGACCACGTCTAGGGTACCCTCTTCGGGGTGTGATAATGAAAAAATATATATTAAAATGTTAGTAAAAATTCAAATAGTTGAAAAAATTGCAAGATTATACACTTTAAGAGTCTATATTACTAATCATGTCAACTCTCAAGAATATTTACAATTGTAAGTTTTTTATTTACATCTATGTCATCTCATGCTATTATACATGCATGGGAAAAGTTCAAAAAGAAAAAACAGAAAAAAGAAAAATAAAAGTTTATGTCTCTCTCATACATGGAAAAACACATGAAGAAAAAAAAACAAAAAAAAGAAAAAGAAAATCAATGTTTTATCTCTCTCATAATAGGGAAAACACACACACAAAAAATTGTCTTCTCATACATGGAAAAAACACAAAAAAATAGAAAAAAGAAAAATAAAAGTTGTGTCTCTCTCACACATGGAGAAAACACAAAAAAAAATTGTTTCTCTCATACAAGGGACAAATACAAAAAAGGAAAAAAGAATGAGAATAATGGAACATAGGAAAAATGATTTTAATTTTTTTTAATTTCTAAAAAATAATATTAATCAACAATAAATATTTTTTTGAGTTTTATTTGTACTGGACAAAAATAGTTAGTGTTTTTTTTGGTGAATTGACAATGGTATAGTTGATTATTTTTTTAGTAATTTGTTTGGTGTGATTTATTTGGTTGGTTATTTATTTAAGTTGTTTGATTGATATCATTTATTTATTAGGTATTGTTTTGGTATTTGATTTTTTTTTTACTTATCTGTGTGTGATATATTTGGTTGGTATCTTTTTTGGTATTTTGATTGATATTTTTTCTTGGTTTATTTGATGTGATTTATTTGGTTGGGTATTATTTTGATGTTATTTTGATCTTAATTCGTATTTAGTTATTTTTGTTGGTGTTAATATTATTCATAGTTGTTCAAAAAAAATGATGGTAAACTTGAGTATATTAATTAGCACCATTTTTCCTCCATGTTCTGTTTTTCTCTTCTTTTTTTTCTTTTTTTTTTTTTTTTGGATTTTCCCGCATGAGTGAGACAATGAGTATTAATTAAACATATTCTTTTTTTTGGGGGGGGGGGTCCATGTATGAGAGAGACAATGAACATTACGTTTTTCTTTTATTTTTATTTGTTCTGTTTTTTCTCTTTTTTTTTCCTTCTTTTTTGGCTACCACATTTTATCACCACCAATCAACATCAGTAATTTACCTAGTTGTGACTAAATTTTCACCAATTTTTATACCAATAACTGCACCAACAAACTGAAGAAGTTCATCTATCAAGTTTAACAATAACTATTCTTTGTTGAAAAAAAAATCATCCAAAAAACAAGTTCAATAGATCAATAGCTATAAAAGAAATTACAAAAAATCAACCAGTTAGGCTATTAAATTTTACCACCACCAGTCACCAATTAGCAATTCACCCAATTGTGAGTAAGTTTTCACCAGATTTTATACCAACAAATGCATCAAAAATCTGAAAGTGTTCATTCACCAAGTTTAACAATAAATATTCTTTGTTGGAAAAGACTCATGCAAAAACGAGTTCAATTGATCAATAGTTATAAAAGAATTTTTTTTTAAAAACAATCAACTAGGCTATCAGATTTTACTATCACAAGTCACTAATTAGCAATTTGCCCAGTTTATGATTAAGTTTCCACCAAATTTTAAACCAAGAAATGCACCAAATTCAACCAACAATTTTTTTTTTACCACCATCAGTCACTAATCAACGTTTTTATCCAATGATGTGACTAAGTTTCATCAAATTATACCAATAACTACACCAAGAATCTGAATGTCTTTATTGACCCAAAACAAGTTCAATGTCTTAAAAATTGAAAAAATAATTAAAAAATACATGGTATATGGGACGGTATAAAAAATACATGTTATTAAAAAAATAATTATTTTCCTTTCTTCGTTTTCTTCGGTAATAATTGCTTCCAATCCAGCAAAACACATGGTATATACAATGGTATAACAGTGCGTTTCAGTTTGGACACCCCTTTAATACAGAATGATTTTCATTGCTCTATTACTGCAACAATACACAATGGATACCCTGAGAAGAAATCAATGTTGCATCTTTTCTGGTCCAAATAAACCTGATCACCCATATTGTTATATATGTTGTTAGAAATATCAATAACTATCAATAATTTTACCAACTTTATTAAAAAAAAATAACACCATCTAACTAAATTTTATTCATGCAATTTCAAAATAAATCAATGAAAATATCAACTTTTGCTATCAACAAATGTCAAATACAATGTTCAATAAGCTTATCAACATTATTAACAATTATTAATAATCCTAAATAAATTTAAAGTTTGTCAAAAATTATTTTGTATTAAACCAGTCAACCAACCAACTATCATATCATTATTTCAACACTCAGTCGTTATCTATTTTTAGGTTATCATTTATTCAACAAATGTACCATCGTCTTTACCAAGTAATACCAACTACAATGAAAAATTTCACCATTTTTATTACCAACAAAAAATAAAAATGTCCCCGTAGGAATTTCATATATGAAATAATCAAATACACAATTCACCTAAATCATACAAATACATACAAAATTAACACCAACTAATACCATAATAACCAAATTTCAACATATAAATACCAATCAATAACAAACAAATAAACCAATCAATCAACTATCATATCAATATTTTCACCAACAAATTTTAAAAATAACCAATAAAATAATTGTTCATTAATATTTCATTTTCGAAATTAAAAAATTAGATGTCATTAAATCCTTGTTTCAATGAAAAAAAATTATTGATCTTTATTTTTTTCCCTAGTGTTCCTTTAATTGTTCATTTATTGCTAATACATTTATTCATATTTTTGTAACTTGATTTAAATGTTTATTTTTGCTTTGTTCCCTAGACTTATTAATGTTGCCAATTTTTTTTGTTCCTTTCTGTTTATTGTATTTAATTACATCTAAATGTATGTCTAGTAAGTTGGTTTATATTATTATATTGACTTGATTAATAATTATTTTAATATCGTGAATTAATGAAAAAGAATATTGGCAACAAGTTAATACCTTTATGCATTCTAGGAAAAAAACATGAATAGGTGTAAACTATTTACAACATATGACATTCATGGTCTTTTTATCATGAATATATACTACTCCGTACAAATTCTTGCATCAAATTAATACCTATGTTCTTACAGTGTCAAACATTTTTTTAAAATCAATATGTATACTTAAAATTTTAAAACAAAACTAAC
The DNA here is from genome assembly GCA_038996855.1 of Solanum aculeatissimum. NCBI lineage: Eukaryota > Viridiplantae > Streptophyta > Magnoliopsida > Solanales > Solanaceae > Solanum > Solanum aculeatissimum. The sequence continues at coordinate 10,317 of JBCEWC010019241.1, forward strand.
AGATTCTAACTTTATATCGATCCAACAAAAAAAAAAAATTTTTTACAAAAAAAAAATTAACTTGTTGCGTCTCATTTGCCATCTTGATGAATCAAAATAGACACTTTCCATACTCAAAATAAAACCAATATGAAGTTCAACAGCAGAGCACTCTCTTATGTTTATCATATAATATGTTTGTTCTTGTTAATTAAAGTTAACTCACACCTTAATAAATACCTTCAATAAATTAATGAAAGATATTACCAACACATTGATTAATACTTTTTTTTTTTTGTCTGTTCCTTTTTTTACTTTTTTTTTCATTTAATTTTGGGGCCTCCCAATGAACGTGCTTGATTACAACAAAATATTAATACAACTCATTTAATTAAAAACAACAAAGCACATTTAATGTAAGATTAAATATTAACTCACTCCTAATTAAATACCATCAATAAATTAATGAAAGAAATTAACAACATATTAATCAATCCTTTTTTATTTTTGGTGTTCCGATTTTTCCCCTTTTTTGGGGGAAGTGGGGACTCAACTTGCATGTATAATTTTGTAAAAAAATGTTGACATTTGGTTATAAATATGTTTGTCGACATATTCATGTAATTTTGACTCTTAAATTGTATAGGGATGTTCTTTTCCCTAAATAGTTTAACTCTAAAAATGAAAACTATGACAACTAAAATGGAATGGAAGAAGTACTTTCTAACTCCATTTTTTTTTAATTGTCATGTTGCGCTTTTATAGTTAGCTAAATTAAATATTACTAACTTTAAAAATATATATCAATATTTTTATAATATTAGTTGCAAATATATATATGTTTATCTATTAATATATTTTTAAGAAATAATAAGTATCTTAGGCACGTATTTATTAAATACTAGTTTCTGGAAACGTGCGTTGCACGTTTGTCCTTTAATCAGTATTCTACAATGAAAAAATATTGATTTTATCATTTAAATTTTGTTAATAAAAAACTATAACAATGTGATAGTATATTTTCAATTTAGCAAGAAATATGTAAAACTAAACAAGATAATATAATCTCTAACGATAGGAATATACTCTAAAATGAATAAATGCATGTAAGTACTCTTAACAGAATTACCAGACTGAAAGAAATGTATGTTTTAGTAATTGAATTTTGTCTATTCACATGACTATATAAGAAAATTAAAATATATTTTTCTCTTGCTATATATTTTAGGA